>APFE031249119.1:4487-16330 GCA_000404065.3 Pinus taeda
GAACCCAAGAACCCGTCAAAGGAAAAGAACCCGAAATTTATTTTTGAAGAACCCGGTTCTTCTGGGTGCGTCTGGGAAGAACCCGTACCCGAATCCGGTACTTGGGTGCGGGAACCCAGGACGGGTACGCGAACCCCACCCCCGGGTGCGGGTACCCGTGCAACACAGGTATCTGGAGATTCCACCCTCAAAATTGCTTCAAATTTGGAGAGCAAGGGGACCAACCAGCACAGTGGTATCTAGTAGATCAAAGTTTTCTTGTGCCTAGTTCTCGGGAAATTGATGCCCTAGGTGACCTAATGGGGCTATACCTAGAAAAAAAAGGGAAAAGGGTAAAAAGAGGGTTAAAATGATCACCCTTTTTGAGGGACCAATGCCTAATTCACTTTGGGGATATAGAGTCAAGGATAATAATGAAGAAGGATTTAGTTTCTTGTTCAAGGAGGCTCCAAAAGTCAACTTCATCCAATATTAGAGGAAAGTGGAGAAAAGTGACTTTCAAGCATTTATACTTCATACAAATGGTTCAAGCTTATCAAGATAACATGATCTCTAGGACATTTCATTCATCTAACAATGGCCCATACAAAGAATAAGTTAAATAAATACTAATTCAACATTTCATACATGCAGCAATTAGCCCTAATCATAGCGAAATTCAAAAGTATGCAGCAACAAGAAAAATAGCGTAAAATTTGCACTTACAATGTTAGAGAGTATATCCAACCAACATCACATTTGCAAATAAGAGGCTCCAAGATAGACATAGCCCAAATCCATACATCAAAATTCATCCATCATCCAAAATAATCCTTCAAGGAAAAATTGTGAAGTTCTCTAAAGATTGAGAGATCCCCAATCAAGTGATGATACAAATGAATCCAACTAACTCCTATTTATAAACTAATTAGGAGTTCAATTTAGCTAATGAGCCTACATTAGCCCCTAAAATAAAATAATGTGCAAATGACCTAACTTTGGTGACAAGCCCACCAAACTAGCTCACAAATGAAAAGGTAAGCCTCTCAAGAAGACAAATAATAATCTATGCATGTTGTAGCGCCCTCTAAGAGGCCTAATGAGGTCCACGGGTGCCACAATGAAGAATAGGACCCTGAAAAGTAATGGACAAGGGGTTGGCACCCTGTAATAACATGTGGTGCTCCAAATGACTATGGAGTAACACAAGTGTCCTCATGGGTCTCCAAAAATATCGAAGATGCCTGTAAGTTTCCCTCAAGGGCTAGGATGATAATGTAGGAGATGCCACATCATCGTAGAAGTCCTAGATCATCTTCCAAGTGTATGGTGTAGATCTCAGGCCAGCTGGGCATGATGGATCAGGTGCATCCTCCTTGTCCAATGAGTGAACCACGAATAATCTCTGAATGGTTGTGGGGATCTATGAAATGCAATCTGCTACTATGGGGGCCCATAGTTGTCAACGCTCATCCTATATGTGCCAATGTAGCCCTCTGGAGGATTAGGACCCTGTATAGGGAGACCAAACCCCAAATGGAAACCATATGTAATCCTGCATAAGATCTAATGTGTCACCTAGGCTTCCAGTACAACAAGTCATTAGAGAAATCGGGCAAATGAGCTTACCTAGTCATGGACCACAGGTGGGGACTTCATAATGGTCTGCCCTTCCATAATGGGTTTCGGGATGTGCTAATGTCTCCTAAACTCCCAATGGGGTTAACCAAGTGCCCTATCAGGTGGTTTCTTCTTCTAAAAGGGATAATGTAGTCAAGGTACATCTTTCAAAGGTAGTGGCATGTGGCAGATAGGTGAATGAGGTAGGGAATGAGAGGGGGTAGCCCTAGGTCACATGTTAGGGCACAAGGGTAGCTAATAAGAGGGAAGCCCACACTTGGGTTTATAAGGTGTAGGAGGAAGCAATCGTGGTTCATGAGATGCTCTGGCCTTGGTTTTTCCCCCCTTCTTTATATGCCTTTTTCTTTTTAATGATTTTCTTTGATCAACTGCTCGGGGCTCAAGAGGTTAAAGCATGATGTATAAGATATAGCAGTGAATTTCCCCCTTTAAGTTGGGGCGGTTCATTGACCACCAGGGGTTAGGACAATCATGGGTTCCTATATGATGAGGAAGATTCATAGAACTTGTTGGAGCTAGGGTGATGGCCATGATAATGGGGTAGAGATTCATCCAATGCATTTTGCCCACGTGCTAAATGTTTTTGTCCCAACCATCTTTTACATTTTGTGTTACTTTTCCTAGTGAATGTGGCCATATATGCTTCTGACTTTCTTTTTATCTACATCAACCTCCGGGCTTCATTCCAAGCCATGACCCAAGATGTGGGTAAGGGGAAGGAGTGAGCTGAACCTATGTGGACTCGATGGAGGAATGTGGACCCAGGTGGGATAAATGATGAAAGGGGTAATAATGAATCGAAAGGGGTTGATATGAGCAGATATGGGAGCGCGACCACGCAACCAAAATTAGGGTTTCCCATGAAATACCATCCTTAGAGCCAAATGATCAGTAAAAGAGATCCCGTGGGACTAGAATCCAAGGTTAATACCTAAAAGGGGTCTAGGGGACAAGAGCACATACCTAGCCCATTATTTCCGCAGAATCCCTCATTAATCCATGCATGCCCAGAAGTATCCATGATAAGCAAACTATAATACTCAATTTCAAAATGACAAGGCCTACCTTTAGATTCGAGAGGCCCACCTTCAAACATACCATCATGGTAGATGGGTGAGGGACCACATGGCTACCTCAGGTGGCAGAGAAATGGCACAATGAGCTAGCTAATGGCTGTAAGGGGTTGTTGGCTACCGGCTAAGGATCATCTTGAAAAAAAAAATCTCCTAGCGATATTAGCCACAAAATGGTGGGTAACATCTAGCTCCAACTAGAACTTGATCTCTCGAAGAAGTGGGCGAAGCTACTGGATCGGGAGGTCATGAGAACTCCAGCAATCTCTTGGTTATCGTAGACCTGTCACCTGCACATATAATAGATGGAGAAACACAGGGCAACATGCTTTTGTGGCATCCCATGATCGCACATGCTAATATGTTAGGCCATAAAATCAATAGAAAATAAAATATGCATCTATTCATCATGAGAAAAATCATATGACGTTACTTCTAATGCAAAAATGAGCATGCAATGCATTCTACCCTAACATGCATCTGATGAAGCTTTTATTAAGTGTAATCATAAAGCCAATGCAACCAACATGTCATCAAGTCAATATAAATATGTCTGCTTGTATGATTACTCATGCAGCAAACCCAAACACATGGAGGATGTTACAGGAGGGATGTGGGAAAATATGATGCCCACACATGGATGATTATGTGAGAAGAGGTAAGAAAAGGATGTAATCTAGTCCATCATATCTTCTCTTGCAACCAAAATATAGAGATGTGAACAACCAAGCTCATAAACTTTTGGTGGATGGCCACCTCTGTCACATCACTTCCACTATTGTCCTTATTATTTATGATATGGCTTATGGCCTTCATCGGGTTATGATTAGTAAGAAAGGGAGGTCTACGAGATGGAGAGACATAAGTAGGTTGCACATGATGATCACACTAGAGAGGGGATACCATGGAATGATTAAAACCCTGAGGGTATGTCCAAGGAGGAAAAGTATAATCAATGAAGCTCTCTTCCTTGACACTATACTCGGGAGGGAGGAGGGACTCACAGTTACTTGAGATCATATGACTAGACGTGAGGGAATAATTTACTGAAGACTCAAGATGATGACCAATAGGAAAAAGGGAGGAAGAAATATTGTATTCAATAGGTTCTACTTTCCCAATATCATAATCTAAAGGCTCAAGTCATTTGAACATGGAATCATACTCATGAGAAGTGGGAACCTTATCTATTTCCCTAGTATCAAAGATAGGTTTTCTCCTAAAAGGAAAATTTATCACTTCCAACTGCCCCTCTTTATGCAAAGGAAAATGAAGATTCCCCCCCCCCCAAGGGTATCAATGGGTATGCCATCACAAATAGTGCCCGAGGGGAAAGGAAGACCAATCATATCCTCGTCCTCCTTGTCGGTGTCGTAAATGGGATTACCATCAAATTGAGGACCAATAATTTCCCATTTCTCCCTTTCAATGTGGAAATAAACCTCAATGTCATCTTTCAAGCGGCTAATGGGATTATCTTTCTCAAGGCTTTCAAAAGAGGATTCATCGGGAGTAATATCCTTGAGAAAGGTAAGGATGGTCTCAATTTCACTTTCCATAAAATAATCCTTCCCAGCACATGTGTCTTCAAAATCATTATTTTCATCATGTGCACCAAAGGAGGACTTGTCTTCTTGCTCATTACCTAGATTCTTAATCTCTTGATGATGCTCAATGAACTCTGTTAGTTTTCGGTAGCATCGAAAGTACTCTAGCCTTGAAAATTGGTGGAGAGGTTAAGGCACATGAGTTTTAAAAAACCTGGAAACTGTTTGGTTAAATTCCTCCCGGCCTGTATTTTAGCAAAATAATTAATATTTTTAATGGAGTTCCTAAGTCTAAACTTAGGAAATTTAAAATATTAATGGGTATTAATCAAAATATGGGTAGGAATGATCTAGAAGGTGGATCAAGTTATGTTGTAATATTAGTCGTTGATTAGAGACTTAATCTCGGTCGTTGAAGTCTCAATAGGAAAAGTATAAGATGGAGGCTTGGGGTTCATTTGGTAACACACACGGAGAGAACGAATTGACCTAGAGATCAATTTCTGGGGCTAGGAAGCTGAGAAATTCGAACTAGTTGGTCATTTTGTAGAAGAAGGGTAGTGAAAATCCGAGAGGACTATCCGGAGAATACGAGGCAGGGAAAGGACAGCAAGACGTCCAGAGGAGGGTTGATGCTGGCTTACGCAATGCTGACTCAGAGGCAATGCACTCAGTGAGGGGAATTCGAAATTCTGCAGAGGAAATTCAATTTGCAGTTGCCGGGAACCAAGGTGTGAGACTGGTGGGAGGAAATTTGAATTCTCTGCTAGCAGAAGATCCAGAGCAGAGAGGCAATGAAATACCTAGCAAGGGTGATGTAGAAGCTGCCCAAGGTAATGCAGTTTGACACAAAGGCCATCAGAGGGGGCACGGAGCCTCCTAGAGCAGTGGATCAGTCACTATTCCTTCAATGACAGGGTGAGAGCATTTCACCAATCCTTTGTCTAGTATTTTCTCTTTAAAGGATTGCTAGTTGAGCATCCTAGATTCTTGCATAATAATAAACCCTTAGAGTTGTTGCACCAGTTTTCCCACATTGGGTTTTTTCGGAGACTATTATGTCCAAAAATAAGTGTCCTATGTATCTTGTTCTTTGCTCTGTTTTCTATTTCATGAGATCGTTGTGGGAGGTCATTATGGAGGTAAAGTGACAGCTTGAAAGATCTTACAGGATGGCCTCTGGTGCCTTGCTTATTTAAATAGTGTAGGCTGCAGAAGTAGTTTGCGTCAATATTCAGCAGAATAACTTGACAATGTATGTTAAAATCAAGTAGGTGAAGTAGATTCAGTTTCGCTGCGGTAGGGGTTCCTTGGACTAGGAATTTTCACATGGTATCAGAACATTGATTTTGAAACAAGAAGAGCAAATCCAGTACTGAGCAGTGAGGCTGAACGCTGCACCTAACAGTAATTCAAATCCCCTTGAAGGGATTGCGCAATCCTTGTCAAGAAGCAAATCCAGGGAAATCTCTCTCTGAGAGAGACGACAGAGGTAAGATTTCTGAATCGTGAGCTTGCAGAGGCAGAGGGAGTGAAGCAGAGCCTCAGCGCAGTGCTTGAATGGCGCAATTTCTGTCAGGGCATAAATCCATTGGAAAAGAACGAAGACACGTAGAAGGGGAATTTTCTCCTCAGAGAACTTTCCGCCACAAAGTTCAAATTTCTCACTTGTGGAGCAGCTAAGGTGCTAAGCAGTGACTAGAGGAGTCAGTTCGACAATTGGGTGAGATGGCATCGCATGGGCTCAGAGATCAAGATAGGTTGGACAGAGCCTCCAACTATGTCATATGGAAGACCAAAATCTTAGTTGTTATGAAGGAATATGATCTCGAGGCCTACGTCAAAAGTGTTGTAGTTGTTCCCGCTGACAATAATCAAAAGAAGAAGTACAAGGCCGAGCAGGGGAAGGCAAAGAGGCTCATTCTCGATGGAGTTTGAGATCATGTGGTCTCACACTTGCAGGGCAAGGATATAGCCCGGGAGATGTGGGAAGCCTTGTCGTCTTTGTATGAAGGCTCTTTCGAACAACAAAAGATGTACTTAGAGCAGAAGTTGCAATGGACTTTGATGCAGAAAAGAGAAGGGGTGAACCTCAATCTTCAACGTCTTCAGGACACTAGAGACCAGATTGCTGCAGTGGGGTCCACTCCTCAACCAACCGCGATGGTGTTGATAGCCCTGAATGAAGTCTCAGATGAATGGCAAGTTTTAGTCCAAAGCATACTGGGCAGGAAAAAACTACCTTCATGGGAGGAGATGTGGTGGCTCTTCAATAGGAGGAGTTAAGGAGGCACCTAGTGAAGGTTAACCTCAGTGGCAGCAGTGGGAGTGGCACAAAGACAAAGGAGGAGGAGGAGAATGCAGCTCTAGCATCGAAGGGACAGCAGAAGCAAAAGAAGGACATTTCGAAGGTGAAATGTTTCAGATGTGGCGAGATGGGTCACTTTGCATCTCAGTGTCCTTTGAAGAAAAAGGATAAGGATGAGAAGCATGATCCTAAGGTTGCAGCCGCAAAGATTAACGGGGAAGAGTATGCCGTGAGTGCCCACGCATCTCCCTCCTCCAAGAGGGAGATGGGGCGATATTGAGTTGTAGTCGGGAGGACTACATGTGGGCAGGATCCTTAAGAAGTCCACCTCTTGGATCAATTCCATGCTACGAGAGTCCGAGATTCAGTAGTAGTGAGATGGACTTAGTGTCAGATGATGCAGTGGATTGTTTGGAGAGACAGATGCAGTAGCCGAAGACCAAAGACTGATCAGCGCAGAGTAGGGTTGGCAGCAGTGTAGTAGGCACAGTGCAAGAGTCAGCAGCGCAGAAGATTCAGAGGGTCAGAGAGTAGAGTAGTCAGATTCCAACATCCATGGCATTATGTGTAACACAGTTAAGTCAGTGTTCCACCAGGACGCGTCCCCACGGTGGGGGATGCGCTTCCTCACTCCCGAGATGGGGAAACTCCTAGGGAAACTTTTCCCCATGTCCCCTTTTTTGGAAAACTTGGGGAAACCCTGGGGGGCATTTTTATAATGACGATATGTGTCTCTCTTGTGGGGGGGGATGAGGGGACGCAAGGGGGATGCAAGAGAGATGCGTCCCCCCAAATTTTTTCACTAATAACAATTAAAAAAAACAAATTGTGTTTCACTGCTTTCTATGTTTATTTTTAGTTCAGTATTCTATTGTTGTTTAGACTTCAACATAATGCCAGTCATATGATAAATTTACTTTTTTATGTGCATTGCATAATTCCAATTGTCAAATGATGAATTTAATTTAGATGCACCTTGCATAATATTAATGCCCATTGCCAAATGATGAATTTAGATGGAACATTGCATAATGTCAAATGATTGATTCAATTTAGTAATTTATTTTTAGATTTATATTGATGATTGCAGAAATGTCAAATGATAATTTTTGTCTCATTATAGTCTAATAGACTAATATGAAATGATGATCATATTTAGATGTAGTTTTCATAATTAATAAGATTTAATATCTACTAATTTAGTTATTGACATATTATTGGGATTTTATTTTTTTATTTTTATATATTGAACTTTTAATAAGTATACAATTTTTATGATTCTGGCATCCCATCGTTTCCTCAAAATTTTCCTAAATTTTGGGGTTGCTTATATATGTCCCCCTTGTGCATATCCCTGCTCTCGCATTTCCTTGTCCCAGAAACTCGGTGGAACATTGAGTTAAGCTCAATTAATTTTGGATGTTTTTCAACTGCTTCTCTTAGCAACTGAGTTGCAGTACAAATGCGGTGTTAGCAGTGGCAGTGCTAGCAACATAGCAGATGCAGCATTTGAGAGGGAGTTGTAGTATAGATGCAGCAGTGGCAATGTCACGGCCAGCAATACAGTAGCAGCAACAGCACAGTGTTGGTGGCAACAACAGTGCAGAAGGGAGGTGCTTCAGAGACAAAGCAGCATGCAGTTGAGCATTGTTGCTAGAGCACTTTCCTAACTAAGAGGGACTGTTAGTTTTTGGTAGCATCGAAAGTGCTCTAGCCTTGAAAATTGGTGGAGAGGCTAAGGCACATGAGTTCTAAAAAACCTAGAAACCGTTTGGTGAAATTCCACACGGATTGTACTTTATTAAAATAATTAATATTTTTAATGGGGTTCCTAAGTCTAAACTTAGGAAAATCAAAATATTAATGGGTATTAATCAAAATATGGGTGAGAATGATCTACAAGGCAAATCAAGTCATGTTTTAATCTTAGTCGTTGATTAGAGACTTAATCTCCGCCGTTGAAGTCTCAACAGGAAAAGTATAAGATGGAGGCTTGTAGTTCATTTGGAAACACACACGGAGAGAACGAATTGATCTAGAGTTCAATTTTTGGGGCTAGGAAGTTGAGAAATTCGAACTAAGTGATCATTCTGCAATAGAGGGACAGTGAGAATCCGGGAGGACTTTCCAGAGAATACGAGGCAGAGAGAGGACAGAAAGACGTCCAGATGAGGGTTGACGCTGGCCTACACAGTGATGACTCAGAGGCAGCGCAGTTAGTGAGGGGAATTCGAAATTCTGCAAAGGAAATTCGATTTGCAGTTGCCGGGAGCTAGGTTGTGAGATTGGAAGCAAGAAAGACGAATTCTCTGCCAGCAGAAGATCTAGAGCAGAGAGGCAGCATAATACCCAGCAAGGGTGACACAAAAGTTGCCCAAGGTGATGCAGTTTGACGCAGCGTCCATCAGAGGGTGGCGCAGAGCCTCCCAGAGTTGTGGATCAGTCACTATTCCTTCAGTGATAGGGTGAGAACATTTCACCGGTGCTTTGTCCAGTATTTTCTCTGTAAAAGATTGCTAGTTGAACATCCTAGATTTGTATTCAAATATTTCTCCTGCATAATAATAAACCCTCAGAGTTGTTGCACCAGTTTTCCCGCATTGGGTTTTTCTGGGGACTATTGTGTCCAAAAATAAGTGTGTCCTATGTATTTTGTTCTTTTCTCTGTTTTTTGTTTCATGAAATCAAATATTTAATTAGTGTAGGCTACAGAAGTAATTTGCTTCAATATTTAGAAGAATAACTTGATAATGTATGTTGAAATCAAGTAGGTGAAGTAGATATAGTTTTTGCTGCAGTAGGGGTTCCTTGGACTAGGAATTTTCACAAACTCTTCAATAGATGAGATGATCCTAGGTTCATGATCATGCAGCGATGAATTATGACCACCGAGAGATCCCATGAACAATGACATAAGGACATCTTGGTGGACAACCTTCTCTCTTGAAGCAGGTGCACTAAATCTTTCTATGTGGTCAATTGCGGAGAGTGCATCACCATCAAATACAGACATCCCACGTAGCATCCTTCCTGCGACATGATTAGGATGTCCAGGGACACTAGCAATGTCTAAAGCGGGAAATTTACAAATGAATGACAACCTATTTGAGGTATACATGAAACATATGTAGGAGTTGCCAGGGTGAAATGAAAGATGCCTAGAAAAATGCTTGCTTCACCCTATAAGCATCAACCTTAAGTTCAATGAATAACTAGGGCTTCGTTCTTCCAATGGAGTCGCCAATAATGATATGTCAATATGTGTATGGGGAACAAAACGCACATTTTGTGTCCCTGACAACGGCACCAAAATCTTACCACTCAAACTAGCAGGGGACATAAAAGGGGTTTCTATGAGGGCAACTGCTAGGTCAAGGAGAACTATGGAGACTTAGCCCCTAAGTTGCACGAAACGAGGAAACAAGTACAAGTTTCTGAAATGGGCACGGATATGAAACGTGGCCCCCCCAAATTTTGGAAACGGGAAACGCAATATATATATATATATTAGGACATCTAAGAAATGTGTGCAATCATAAAGCATATATGATCCATTCTAATTTATTACATTATGATTAAATCGTCAATGCATAAACTATAAGTCTCTAAATTTACATCACATTTGCTCATGCATGATCACATAATGAAAATAGCAATATCCAAAATCAGCCACGAGAAATTTCTAATTTCTTGTCTCATCTTTGATTGGGAGTCTCCTCCTACATAGTCGAATGACCTTAGTGCTCTTGATTAAATACAAGTTCCATAAGCTAGTATCCTACGTGCTCTTGATTATTGGGAGTCTCTTCTGCATAGAGGGCTTGGTTCTCTTGATTAAATACAAGTTCCATGCCCTAGTACATGACAAAATCCAATGGAAAAATTGCAATCCCCCAATCCTAAAATCCTGAAAAACAAATAAGTCTGCTAGATTTTGAGTGAGATCTAAAATTCTACTTTCTCCATATGAAATCCAATGAGGGCGAAACCACTCTCAAACATCCTGAGTCTTTTCATGGTAATGTTAAAAATTTAACTAAAAGGATGAAAATGAAAAATAAAGGAGAATGTCACTTTTACTTTAAGAAATTAACATTACCATGAACTGCATATCAACACTAAGGCCATAGGCTTGAACATTAGGTTGCCCCACTCAAAACAATCCTCTTTTTTATAGCTTGAGAGGCATCCAAAAGATATTTTAGTCGCCCAATAAAAAATTAGAAGCGACAAAATAAATAAATAAATACAAGGAAAAGTCAATTTAGAAGAGGAAACTTCGTCATACGACCTAGAAACGTGTTTCTAGCCGAACTGGCCATGTTTCCTCCTCGGGAAATGGACCAGTACGGCCGGAAACGCGTTTCCAAGCTGTACGGTACGAGTTTCCTCGTTTCCATTTCGTTTCCGGCTAGAAACGGACCCTTCTCCAACGTTTCCTACAACTTAGCTTAGCCCACTGTCACCACAGCGAAGACTCCCTGCTCTTTACGGACTTTCATCGATGAGAGGATACTTGATAGTTAGGAAGTCACTTATAAAGTGCAGATTAATAAAGAGGTGGAATGACCCAAATGATTCCCTTTCCAGAAGAGTTTGAAGGATAGGGTTTGCTTGCTCTTTAAGCAAGGGACTTGATCTTCTAGCCTCCAGGGAGAGGGGATGAGGATTGGAGGGCTAAGGGAGAAGGATAAGACCTATAAAAGATGTTCACGATCCCTAAAATCCTTTTTGAGAACATGATTTCTAGAGTAGTCCTTGATAGATAGGCTTTGGTGAAGAATGGGATCACACAAGGCCAAGTGGACCCAACCCAGGTTAGGGGATGGATTTTGGAAACCAGTGATACTCTTAACCTAGCAAAGGTGAAGGGAAAGTATCAAACAAGAATTTTCTCCCAAAGATGTCAAATTGATCCTACGAATTTCTAGCTCTGGGAACACCTAGGGAAAACTTGATCCTAGAGTTAGGGCTTGGGTTATCCGGAGATTCCACAGTTAGAATTGCTCCAAATTTGGAGGAGAGCAAGGGGACCCACCAGCGCAGTTGTATCTAGTAGATCAAAGTTTTCTTGTGGCTAGTTTCCTGGGAAATTGATGCCCTAGGTTACCTAATGGGGCTAGACCTAGGGAAAAAAAGGGAAAAGGGTAAAAAGAGGGTTAAAATGATCACCCTTTTTTAGGGACTAGTGCCTAATTCACTTGGGGATATGAAGTCAAGGATAATAATGAAGAAGGATTTAGTTTCTTGTCCAAGGAGGCTCCAAAAGTCAACTTTGTCCAATGTTAGAGGAAA
>APFE031249125.1:0-11167 GCA_000404065.3 Pinus taeda
CACATGGAGTTTGGCCCTAGTTTCCAATTTTAACACTCCCTCTCAACTAGGGAGAACTCCATCCGTTGATCCATATGTCTGACTATACTATCTCTGCCATGAGTGCCCTGTACTACTCTGATTTTATCAGACCTAATGAGCTCTACTCTGCTCTACTCTGCTTTGATCTGCTGAGCTCTACTCTGCTGAACCATGAAGAAGAATTGATCGAGAATATCTCATACCATTCTCTACTGACCCAAAGTTAGTTTAATCTAAAGAGAGTGTGTCACATCACTCTTATTGACCCAAAGTCAGTTCTATTGATCCCAGATCAATATCACAAGAGAGTGTCTCAAACCACTCATACTGATCCCAGATCAGTTTCATTGATCCAAAATCAATGTCAGAAGAGAGTCCCTCAAACCACTCATACTGATCCCAAATCAGTTTCATTGATCCCAAATCAATGTTACAAGAGAGTGTTTCAAACCACTCGTACTGATCCCATATCAGTTTCATTAATCCCAGATCAATGTCACAGGAGAGTGTCTCAAACCACTCATACTGATCCCAGATCAATGGAGGTCATCCTAGCATAGGGAGTATAGTAGATACAACGATGCATCCATCGATAGTACTATTATGGTCCCTATCCTCATTTCCCTACTGATTGATCAGATGAGAGGTATTTCCCATTAGTCCCAAATTGCATGGGTAGGATGCCTTGACAGGAGAACTAATCATCCTGTCCACAGGAGAACGAATAATCTTGTCAGTGGATTCCACAAAGAACTAATCATCCTCACCCACAGGAGAACTAATCATCCTTTTCCACAGTTGCCACAGAGAACAAATCATCCTGGCCCACAGGAGAACTAATCATCTTATTCCATAGTCACCACGGAGAACCAATCATCCTGGCCCACACGAGAACTAATCATCCTGTTCCATAGTGCACCACCAGGTGAGGGTGAGTCGCCCTATGGTCGTATGTTTCTCCAGTAAGTACCCCACACCCCCCAGAGCTCCCAAAGCTCAATGCATGCAACATGCAGGACCCTTATAAGAAGGTCTCTCAATGAATCCAAGTCATTCGAGAAAGACACATATTTGACCTTCCCCGGGGCTTTGACAAAATGTCTGCGACCTGTACATCAGTGTCAAGGCGATGGAGCCTCCTCACTCATTGACTTACCATATCGCAGATAAGGTAGTATCTGATGTCTATCTACTGGAGAAATCATCGAATACATGATTCCTCAATAATCAAATCCCCCCTCTAGATGTCACATGGAATCATAGTGGTATTCATCATGTGTACAGACAACTCACTTAAGAGCTTCTGCAGCCATGCAGCTTCACACAAGAACATACTCATAGCTATGTATTCAGTCTCGGCGGTGCTTATAGCAACTGACTCCTAATTCCTGCTCATCCATGATATCGAAGTAGAATCCAAAGAGAACCAGCAATGAGAAGTGCTCTAGAGATCCTCCACACTACCTGCCCAATCAACATTCAAATATTCATCCGGTTTCATATTTCCAGCAGTGTATCTCAATCCATGAGAGATTGTGCCCCGAAGATATCTTAGAAGATTCTTGGCACTAATCCATTGAGGCTCAACCAAATATGAGCTCACCATGCTAACTGCAAAACATATGTATGGACGAAATTTCACCAAGAACATCAACACTAATGAGTTTATGAAACTCAGAGGCATTTCCCAAATATGGTCCAACATCAATACCATATAACTTCTAAAAGTTAAGATCCTTGAGGTAGTCACAAGATTGCAGTTTATCATTCCACATCCGAGATCCAACTCCCTCTTACTTCTGCAAATGAGAGGGTTTGCACCTGTCATAAATAGGCCGTCCTCATAAGGTGCTAGTATGAGAGGCTTGTCATCCACAACCTTCCAGTAATGGTTTGGATTGGTTTCACTCCTAGTGAATTTAGCTTCATCAAACAGCTATCAATCCTCTCATACTATGCTCGGGGTGTTTTGCTTCAAGCCATAGAGGGATTTCTTCCACCTGTATACATGAGATTCCCGATCATGAATCTCAAACTCCTCGAGTTGTTCCAAACCTGTGGACCTGCTGCATGAGGCGAATGGTCCCCTTATAAGATTTTTCTTCGGTACATCTCAGACATGTACCTTCATGCTTTACTGGAATTCAGACATCCCTATCACCATTTGACTCACATCTGGTAGGGCCCCATAGCTAGACCTTCGATGTTATAGATGCAATATGTCAATTGACATGATCTCTAATTGACCATCCTGCAACTTGATACAAATTTCCAACCCTGAATCCATGAGGAAAAGAATCTTTGACAATTATATTTTTTAACACGTACCATTCCATCGATGAAAGCCACCCTGAAACCTTTGACTTCCATTTCTGAAATGGACACCAGGTTCTTCTTACGATCAGGTACATAAAAGAGATTTTGTAAATGAATCGAGTTACCCTTATTCAGTTGAGAGTTAACATTCCCTACACCCATTCCGAGATAGGTGGCATCGGTCACAAGTATAATCCCATGATTGTTTCCATCTCTACCAAATTAGAGAGTGTACCCATCTATCTGATGAAGTGCCTTGAAGAGTGTAATCTATAAGTTATATTCCCAAAGAATTTGAAGGAGAGGGCCAATACAATATAACACTTCTTTATCTTATCATAGACAACATTTGATTCTCCATACCTTGGGTTCCTTTCTTTCTATGAAGAGTCGGCCATTTCCTTGATGACTTGCATTGCCTGTGATTCTTTTAATCATTGAAGATGTCCCTGGGATGATTGTTATCATCATCAAGTGATGTGTCCCTGCCATTCGAACACTCCTTCACATAATGGTCGAACGAGTTATCTACCTTTCCTTCCACCCTGAGATCTGGTCTTCCAATGAAGTTATCTTTAGGTAGGCCATATTCCGTTGCGCAATTATGATAATATTATCTGCTTCGACTTCACCCTTGGTGAATTTGAAGAGGGATGAGGAATCCATTGACACTTTTGTCCTTTCCCACCTATCTTTGGTGATTTCTCTTTCACTCTTGCTTGGGCATTGTCTTCACCTCACCTGTAATACCATGTTAATTTTAGGTATGTTCTATGGTTAGAGCAATTTATTTAAATTTCCACAGTTAGCTCCGTATCCTTTCAAGATTAGCAATCACATCAACATTAAAGTAAATTTCAAATAGAACATAAACATAAATCGTAGAAGACAAGACAAGACAAGAGGACACAAGATGTGGTGCTAGCCAGGGACAAACCCCAATGTGGGGAAACACTTGATCAATTCTTCTTATATGTTCTTCAATAATTCAACAGAGAGAGAGAGAGAGTACGTTTACAACAAAATTCAACACTTTGACTTATCTAGATAAGAGAATAGATCATCTCTAAGAAGATGATACCTGAGATTAGTTGAGGACATGTTGCTTCAAGTAATTCTCCAAGGTGACTCCTTCACCTATAATTATGCTGCATTTCGTCATCATGCTGCACCTCACCATGCTGCACAATGTTGCACCCATCATCACTATGTTGCATCTCATCACACTTCATTAATCATGACTGTACCCATCACTATACTGCATTATCTGCCATTGTTGCACCATGTTGCCATCCTGACCTATGTGTTGGCTGCACCTTGCTTTCTTGTTATCCCTTTCATGCTTGTTGTCCCTAGCATGCTTGTTGTCCTTAACATGCTTGTTGTTGCATGCTAGTTTTCCCTTGCATGCTAGATGTAGCATTGCATGCTTGGTTTATTTTCTGCTAAGTACCATGCAACTATCTCAATGTTAGTTAGTTGTCCCTTACATGCTAATCTTCTTCGAATACATATGCTCCGACTATTTCGGTAGTTCCTAGCAGTTCTAGCAGTTCGAGTTGTTGCTAGTAGATCTGGTAGTTCCGGTTGTTCCCGATAGTTCTGGTAGTCCCGACGTTTCTGGCTTTTCCAGTAATTCCAGCTTTTTCAGCTTTTCTGGATTTTCTGACAGTTCTGGATTTTCCAGAAGTTCCATCTTTTCTGGAAGTTCTAGCTTTTCCGATAGGTCCGGCTTTTCTGACAATTCTGGATTTTCTGGCATTTTCGGCTTTTTCAGCAGTTCCAGCTTTTTCAGCTTTTCTAGCTTTCTGCCCTCTTGATCAGGGCAATGTCATTCCTTAGGATCTCTCCTCCTACTAAAACCCAAAGACAAGTAGAGAGAGGAAGAGATCCCAAGTGTGCTGAAATTACTTAAAGGCCAACTCTATTTATACTAAAATGTTGAGCGCATGTGGGGTTTATTTGGTTGTTGGCTCAACTTGACGAATTGCCTTATAATGCAAATAAATTCATAACTCCATGAATACTTATCAGAATCGGATGACATTTAGATCAATCCTACACCTCTCAATAAGAAGGATCCAAGAAAAATATCAATTTCCATTAATAAGATGACCCACATGGAGTTTGGCCCTAGTTGTCATTTTTAACAAACCCCTTTCTGTAAATGGATGACATTTGAAGCATTTTTTTAAATAGCAGCTACATGTTTCTCTTTTCGTATAGTTGTAAGTGTATTGTGTTAGTCATGTCGTGTCTTGTCGTGTTTCTTGGTTATTATACATAAATAATACCCTCGTGTAAAAGTGCATGGCTTGAAATGACTTTATGGTGTAATAAAATAGAAGTGTGACAACCACAATGCTTGGGTTTTTTCGTTCTCCTTCTTTCTTTGGGAAAATTCCATAGGTTGAGCTAAGTCCAGATGGAAAATATGACTCATCCAAAAGGATAACCTTGAGGGAACCTATTAGATCCATGCTTATGATAGTATATAAACTACTCAACTTGGTGTAAATCTACTTGTGTATGAACGCTTCTCCAATCTAGTATATAAGGGATAAGGGGAAAATTTAAAGCAAGAAAAGCAATATCAAAGGTCTATAATACTTCTCTGAAGGGGCAATATCATGTACTCTCAATAAGTCAATAACCCTCTTCTTCCCATTGAAAATAATAAGTTTCGATGAATAGTCCTATTAAATACATAAATAAAGGGTGAAAGAAGAGAAAGGCTTCCTGCGTAGGGAGGTGAAGCAAGCAACTTTGCTAGGGTATTGTCCAGGCTCGCTGGTAGCAAAGAAATATTTGTAGTGCTAAAGTGACTTCGTCAGGGTACTATCCAGGCCTATTGGCAATGTAGAAGCACGAGAGATGAAAACTCACACTATGAATATCAGGAACTCATCGCGCATATTACCCTTTCCTGGATTGAAACAATTGTGATACGATGTATCTTTTGTGTGTTAAACCAAGTAGAAGAAAGTGAGATGTTATGTATATAACCAAGTCGAAAGGGGGGAATCAAGGAAATCAATACTTCCTAAAGGTTTGACCCTTTAACTAGAATATATTCCTATACAAAGAAGTTGAAGGTTGCCCATTGTGTCACCAAGTGTTGTCACTACTACAACACCCTCCAAACATTTCACTACATTCAAATTTTGGAGCCTACTATCACATTCATATCGAGTGTCACATTGATCTTCAAGTGTTTTATCATGCTATTCTATGTGTTTCAAGTGTTGTTGCATCTTCTCAACTGTCATCGCATTGATTAGAACATCTTTAAGTGTATTTCATGATTGTAACATATTTGTGATTATAAAACGACACATTTTGGTCGCAATCGCACATACTTCACTCGTTGTACTTGGGAAATGCATGAAAAGTGGAATTTTAATGTACACTTATCATTGTCCAAGGTTGTATGAGTTCTCTCGATGATTTGGTATGTGTCGCATATGGTTTTATGTCCAAACTCATTATGTTCACACATCACCCTATATCCTAGACTTAGACAAATTTTAGTTGCAAAATGAGCCCACCGAGGTTAGGAGCGCAAAAGCACACTCTCAAGCCTTGAGCAGAAATACTTCGTTGTTTAGAAGTGTGTCATGCACCCTCAAAGAGATAAAATTACACTCCTTAATCCCTTTCCCCTTCCTCTTTCTGAATTACGCCCTTCAAGAAACTAAGTCTTCCTTTGAGCGCACTCCTTTGACTCAAAGAAGTGTGCCCTCCTTGAGTGCATGAGCACACCCTGAAGGCCTCAAATCCAACCCTTTAGCCTTCCACAATATTCCATGCACCCTCTTGACCCTTGGAGTTCATGAATGCACTCCAAAGGAATTAAACTTCACCCTTCAACATTCATACTTGTGCCATGTGCCCTCCTAAGCCTCGTGAGCACGTGAGCACACCTTGAAGGCTTGAATCCTCTATCCTTTAGCCTTTATGAGTGTGCATTGATCCCTCCTTCTCTGCCTTAAGTGCACAGTTCACCTGGGAAGTATGAAGCCTTTCCCTTTGTCCTTTGGACTTGCACCCTGTGCCCTCCTTCTCTCCCTTGAGCGCACAGTGCACTTGGGAAGTCTGAAGCCTTTCCCTTCGTCCTTCATACTTAAATTTTATTTTTATAGGAAGGGTATGATAATTTTTATTATTTCCATATTTTCCTTTGTTATTTTTTGTTTGATTGGAATAATTTCAAATTATTAATTAACTTTAAATTATTGAGAGAATGAAAATTCACATTTTAGATTGAATTTAATGTGTATTCACATTTTTATTAATATAATTTTCGATTAATTTTATACATGAATTTTATAACTTGTATATTTTTATATTTAACAACTTACTTTCATATAAATTTGTCTATTAAGTGAGGTTTAATTTTTAGTTCATACTTTTAATTTACTTTGTATCCTCTTGTGAATTATTATTTTTATAAAAAAAGTGTCACTATGTGTTTAAACTTTCTCTTCGCTGTATGATTTTATTACTTCTCTTATCTCTTTATGTGTTTAATGATCTCATAGATCAATTATTAAAATTCTAAGTTTTTTTTAATTTTGTGGTCATTTGATTTTAGTTGGTTCTTTCACTTATTAAATATGTAAACATAATATTTCTATATTAAAAAACTATTTGTGAAACAATTTACTAGTCTAATCTTTAGTTTTAAATGTTAAATAATAATGTCACATTACAATAGGTTTTGGATCACTATTTCATATTCCACAAATCCTTATCTATCCTCCCCACCACTTAAAACCCACAAATTAATAATAATAATATATTTAAGGTCATGGGCAATCTAGACACCAAATTGATGTATGAGACTCCCTTGTTTGTGGAAAAGGGGACCCACTTCCTCAATTATTTAATTTTGAAAGTATACACAGGCTTAGATACTCTACCTCCCTCTAGGAAACACATGCTCTCAACCATTAGGCCCACTCAAAACAAAATCATACAAAGTCAACTTAAAGGCATTTGCTACAACTGTGATAAGAAATATTTTCTTTGACATAAATGTAAGAAGAAAAACTCTTTAAGGTAATTTCAAAGGACATTTCATATTATTATTGTAGTTATATATTAAATGAATATCAATTCATATATTTGATACATTCCCCCATATGCTCTACAATATTTGGAAGCTTAGATATCCCTTTATGTCTTGAATTGTATTTCTATTCCCCAAATCCTCATATTGGTCGAGTACAACAATCAACCAAAATTTGTCCTCTAAGTTGATTGTGGCAACATCCATAGCTTCATGTATCATTATGTGTAGCCCAAGAAA
The DNA here is from genome assembly GCA_000404065.3 of Pinus taeda. Taxonomy (NCBI): domain Eukaryota; kingdom Viridiplantae; phylum Streptophyta; class Pinopsida; order Pinales; family Pinaceae; genus Pinus; species Pinus taeda. The sequence continues at coordinate 7,649 of APFE031249125.1, forward strand.
AACACCACTATATCCATGTTGTTCACAACCTTCAAATCATTATTACTATTGGAGGTTATACAAAATGTAGTGGTCATTGTGAAAATGTGAGACTCCGAATGGGTGTTATTCCTTGAAAACCCACATGTTTTCTATTGAAATGTGTGGTTGAGATATTATCTTTGGTGTTAAATGGTTAGGGACTTTAATTCCTTATCACAATGGATTTCCATAATCTATACATGAGGGGATCATGATTAATTTATTTAACTCAACACATATAGCCTCTCACTTATCCTATGCCTATTTCACCATTTGTTTTCCAAAAAAACAAATAGAAAATATGGTTCAATAATTTCTAGTCATTTCCATCATTTTCCCAATACTAAGCTTCCTTATTCACTTGCTATCATGTTCCTCAAGGTATAACACACATGTAATATTCATCCTAACTTTTGAGTTCTCAAAAATCTAAAACTCCAAGTGAAGCTCCTCATTCTAGTCATTGATATCCATTTGAATGAGTTCAAGGGTGCTTAATTCTTTAGAGAAGTTAGCCTCTACTCGATCTATCATCAAATTTGCATGAATGAGGTAGATATTACTAAAATTATTTTTCACATTCACTAAGGACATTACAAAATCTTGGTGATTCCCTTTATCCTTTTCCATGCGCATTCCTTGTTCCAACATCTAATAAACATCACAAGATGAGGATTATGTTTTACAACTACTTTAGTATCTCTATTTATATGAATTGGAATATTTACACCATATTGTTAGGGATGAATGTGTAAGTGTGAACCTAAAGAAAATTGAAGCAATGAAGAAATGGAATTACTCTAAAACTCTTAAAATTTTAAGATGTTTTCTTCATCTCACTAGTTATTATAGAAATTTTATAAGGAAATGTGATAATATTGTAACTCCACCCACACCCTTGATTAAAAAAATGCTTTGAGACAAAATGATGTGGAAAACTTGAAGAATTCCATCTATGTTCATAATACGCTTTCTAATCTACTTCACTAAAACTTGTGTTGGAAGCTGGTGGAGCAGGTAAAGTCATTAGATCAATACTCAACAAAGAGGATCAAAGTGGGATGACCATTGGATTTCACCAACAAACAAATATGTAAGAGGAACTTGGGAAAATCATTTATGTAAAGGAGATAATGGCTATATTGCATGTTATGGATATCTGGTTTCTATTCCTACTAGGGAAACAATTATACACTAAAACCAATAATAGTGGCTTGAAGTACTCCCGAGAGCAAAGGATTTTTTCCCCATGAAATAAAAATGAGTCACCAAAATTTTTGTATATAAATATGAGATAATTTATATGAAAGGAAAGGAGAATATAGCCGTAGATTCTCTCTCATAGATGTATAAAGAGGAAGAGTATCCCTTTTCACTCTCCTTCATAGTAGAAAATTGGTTGATTAACAACTGCAACAAATAGTTTATATATATCAATATTATTAGCATTGATCTAACAAGTTTTAATGGAACTACACTTGGAATAATGAAGAGCTTCCCTATAAATGGAATTTCTACATTTAAATCATGGGTGTTATGTCAACTACATGCCTCTCACATAGAATTTCATTCAAGGCTCCATAAAGCACATGAAAGGGTCAAATATTCATTACATTGGCAAGAAACTAATGAAATATACACCTATGTGGTAGAATCTATATGTGAATAATAAGTTTACCAAAATATTCATAAATTTCACTAAGAGCCTTATACAACATGTCTCTTAATACTAGAATCCACCCAACGAAAGAAACTAATTGTTCACCAAACCACTCCAACTAAGACATTTATCATTCAACATATTTTTTTTAATAATAATGTATTTACTTATTAAACTATTATCCACTTTATAATAACACATATCTATTAAATATACCTTTTTAATTTTTTTAGTATTTTTAAATAAAATGTGTCATAATAAAAATTCATATCAATTAGACAACATTATAACTTTCAACAAAAAAATATTCAACATAATTTTTTCAACAACAATTTATTTACTTATTAAATTACTCTAGAATTTATAGTAAGATATCTACTAATGTTATCTTTTTTATTTTTTAATCTTCACTACTTTACTCTTTAGATGTACATAATATTTTATTCCTGTCATGTAATGTCTGGAAATTTTTTCCTTTACAAAACAAAATTCCCATTAATAACTCGAGCCTTAAATCAAATTGAATTTATAACAAGGAGGGTTTCAAGGCAGCAAGTCCCTACCTTGAGCGGGGTTGACAGGGTGAAGTGTGTGAACTTTGAAACATATGTTCTATTGCAGTTGTTTACCTTAACATTTGCTCAATTAAATAAGGATATCTAATGACAACACTTTTGATTCTATTTCAATTATTATAGCAATTCTTTTTGAGTTGCAATGTAGCCTCTGAATCATCCCTCGGAACAAGGACATATCATAACACTCATTTATAACAAGTATTTATGAGTTGTAACGTAGCACTCATTTATAACAAGTCTCTGCGAATTGTAACATAGCATCTAAATCATCCATGGGAACAAAGGCATATCAAAACACTCATAAGGAGTAACAACCTAATTACCAGGAAAAGAAAGGGATATGGGAACACCATCACTACACCTTACTTTAGTAGCTTACATTGTCTATGGGCCTTTATTTGCATGAATATAAGTAGATTTCTTCTCGAGAGATCGATCTTTTCTGTATGAAAATAAATTCGATAGCCATAGTAAGGAGATTTTGTTTCCCAAGAAGAAGCTACAGTTTAATCCAATTCTTAGATTTTCCAATTGATTTGTTTGATTCAGTTAATCAATTAGTAGAGGCTATGGTAGAATTCCATAGTGAAGTTCCATAACCCATTAAATTTTACCTAGTGTCAGTGCCAACAAATATAGATTCAGTTGGTTGATATGATAAGGTGCATGTTGGAACATTATTCATATCTCTATGTACACACTCATAATATTCCCTTGTGAATTTCTTGTGAATGCAGGACTACCCAATTTCAAATTTGGCCTATATATTTTAGTTAGTAAGGAAACTGATAAATATCGTGGAAGCATGTATTAGTGGTGTGAACTCTATAGTTCTCTCAATTCCACATTTCTATATATATATATCCTTAAAAGTGTTCACCTAATTATATTTATTTGTTGCTGACACCTTGTGCATATGTTCATATATATCCCTGAAGGTTAAATGACGCATGGATACATAGACAATACAGTAGGAATTCCCATGAATTCACACATGTAAGTTTCCCTATTCTATTTCTTAGAGCCAAGAAAATAAAATACATGAAGTTCATGAGAATTAGATACTCGAAAGAAAAATGCAGTGCCATTAGAGATGAAATTGCAAGAAGTGGACAGAATCCTCTCATTATCTTTAGAATTCTTTGTCCCTCCCAAAGAGTACATTGAAGCTATATCCTTAATAAAAGCATCTAAAGTCATTCATTACAATAGTTATATTCAACACTGCATTTGAGAATGCATCTTCTTTGGCTATGACAT
>APFE031249126.1:0-12068 GCA_000404065.3 Pinus taeda
GTTGAAGCTTTCAACAAGATCTTGGAGATTGCATTAACAAAGGTATGTAATGTGCTGCGGAACGATTGGGATTTGTGCATACCCACTATGCTCTGGGCATATCATACAATGTGCAAGAAGTTTACGAGCCAGATGCCTTTCCGATTAGTTTATGGAAACGAAGTTGTCATGCCAATCGAATACATTGTACCCAGTCTATGAATAGCAGCAATGACAAGCATGGTAGATCACACAGCTTTGGAAGAGAGGATCGCACAACTGGAAGAAATTGAGGAGGAACAGTTTCTGGCAGGATTCCATCAGTAGGTATAGAGGCAGCGGGAAAAAGCTTGGCATGATCACCATATCAAGATGCTCTGTTCAAAGAAAATGATCTAGTATTACTCTATGACAACAAGTTCGAGAAATTCCCTAGAAAACTCTGAATCCATTGGTTGACCCTATGTAGTCAAAGAACTCATAGATGGGGGCATGGTCCAGCTTGCCAAGTTGAATGAAGAACCTTTCCCAGGTAGAGTTAATGGCAGTTTCTTGAAGCTCTACATGGGTGGATCGACCACATGACTAACCGACCGAAGGATAGTCTCAACGCTCCAGACAGTTGAAAGAGAGCATGGGACGTTAAAGGAGTCTGTGGGGAAGCTACACAAGAATCATGGGGCTTGTAGAATGGGTATGTCACCAAAGTCATGGTTACACAAAAGGGGCTGCGCTGCTACGTGGTCAAGCTGAGAGGTGACCGTTGCTGACACTATTCATAATAAGATGTCTGAGTTCTGGCAAAAGGGAGCGGGTGGCGGGAAATTAAGAGACAGGGTACGAGCCAGATTTGGAATGATCTACCACAAGCTCAATGTTACAGCACCAAAAAAGGAGGAACCGATGAATTTGAATTTTGAAATGCTTATAAATCACAGGGGGCATCCGCTGAGCAATCTGCGATTATGAGGAAAGTAAGCCAATGTGCCTTCCCACCGATATGCAACTGTTCATTATTTATGCTCATGGAGTAAGCCCAAGGGTTGTGATATGACCAATGGAGATGCAAGGCTTTCAGGATAGTATGGTCAACAACATTGTGTAGAGTTTAGCACCAATGGTTGGGGATGTGCTGAAAATTCTTAGACACGAAGTAGAACTGGTCCGAATGTCATTGCCTAACCCATAGGTTGGCTGACGAACCATAAAATATAAGGGAAATACTGTAATTAAGGAGACAAATGTTGGAATTATAGTTAATAGTTCATCTATAATGCCCCTTAAATAATGGGACCTCGCGGATAACAATAATGGTCTTGTAAAATTGCAACACAAGCTATAACAGACGACCACAAATTGGAAACTTGCTGCATTGGCACGAAGAATTCCCATATGCGGCACACCGACTTGAGCTAAAATCCTACGAAGAGGTACTCTATGATAACCAAGCAGAGTAGAATTAGCATCATCGGTTACACAAAGTAGTGGAGGCAATGGAGCTAGAGCTAGAAGAAGAGTTGCAGAAGACAACGAGGGAGCAACAGAACGAAGTGCGTCACTCATAGGGATGGTGGACAGTGAAGTTGAGGTAGCATGTATCACTACACCAATGAGTGACTCGGGATGAATCACGATGATTGTGTTGGGCGTCTGTTGGGCAGTGGAGGCCCTGCATAACAATTTTGGGGCTTAAAGCCTAGAAGATAGGATAATAATATTGTAAATCTATGAAATGCACGGAGTGCGAAATGTAATAGGTCAAGTCAAGGGGTTGTTTGCTCAAAACTAATATAGAATAATAGAAATTAAATCAGTCTGCCCATGGTCTATGGACCATGGGAATGTATAAATAGAGAGAGGATCTAAGGGTAGAAGGCAGTTTTTGGTTATGGATATGGATGATATGGGTTTCTGAAGGCAACACTTTATGTGTCTGTAAGTCTGAATCAAGTGTGTTGGTAGATAGATATAGGCTCTGGATCTATGTGCATGGATGCTTAGTAGCGTCCACAGTTGTGTGCACAGACCCCTGTAGCTAAGTGCGCAGGGCAGATCTAGTTGTATTGACGGAAGAGATTAATAAAGATAAGTTGTTTCTAAAATATCACGGACCTATTGTGTTCTGGTTTATGCATCTATTATATGAGTTTATATCTTTAAAAAATTATGATTACACACACTGGGTTTTATTGTTAAATGTTTGCTTAAATATTGTAACAAGAAGATCAGATATGTAATAATTTCCTTAATAAGAAATTACACTTGTGTGGATCTACGTGAAGGTCTGATCATAGTACAGAGTGGTGTGAGGCCACAGAATAGTTCGCGATCCACATCAAGACATCCCAAGGGTGCAAAAACCTAGTTACAACACCCTCCCTTACTACCTCAAGTGACACGACAATCCATGCTCCACAGGTTGCTCCCGAAAGGGCCGGTAGCTACAGGATTTGTTTGGCTAATAACTCCTCCAAGCCTAGGTCAGGGCCCAATAAGCCAACAATCCCACCTCCTCAAAAGGTGAGAGATGTCAAAAGTTTCCTAGGCTTAGTCAGATATTATAGGAGATTTATTAAAGAGTCCAGTAAGATAGCCTCTCCTTTGTTTAGCTTCCTAGGCAAAGATGTTGAGTTCATATGGTCGGAAAATTGTCAAGAAGTCTTAGATACCTTGAAGAGCAAGCTAGTGACTGCCCCAATTATCAGAGGATCAAACTGGGCCCTTCCATTTCACATTCTTATATATGCCTCGAACAAAGCAATAGGAGCAACCTTAGGACAAGTTGATGAAAAGTTACCTTATGCCATATACTTTATACGCAAAAACTTGTCAAAGGTAGAGTTAAACTATACAATGAATGAGAAGGAACTCCTAGTTGTCATGCATTCCTTAAACAAATTCAGACATTATATTATAGGCTATCAAACCTTTGTGCACATTGATCATGTTGTAATTAGATATTTAATGAAGAAACCAGATGTAAATGCTCACATTATTAGATGGTTGCTTTTAATGCAACAGTTTGATTTGACAATTATTGATAAGCCTGGTAAAGAGAATGTTGTTGCTGACTTTTTGTCTAGAGTGAATTTGCCTATAGGTGAATAAGGAATGGTGGATGACCAAATGCCAGATGAACACCTATCTTCTATATCAGTACTCTCTCCATGGTTTGTTGATATAGCAAACTACTTGGTTTTAGCATAGTTCCCACCACGCCTGTCCTCAAAAGAGAAGAGCAGGATAGTAAGGAAAAGCACCCCTTTCATCTGCATTGGAGGCAATCTCTTCAAATTTGGCCCAGATCAGATCTTCAGAAGATGTGTCAGGGAGGAGGAGATCTTTGACATCCTCCTGACCTATCATGAGGGGCCTTGTGGAGGTCATTTTATAGCAAGAAGAATCACCTTCAAGATATTGCAAGTAGGCTACTACTAGCCGACTCTTCATTAGGATGTGAGGAGATACACGAGCCAGTGTGATCGATGTCAGAGGATGGGGAAACGCACACAAATGGATGAAATTCCCATGAAACCTCAAGTGACCTTTGAGCCATTCGAGAAGTGGAGCATGGACTTTGTGGGGCCTATCAACCCCCCTTCAAAGTAGAAGAAGTACATCATTGTGTGGACTGACTATCTGAGAGAGTGGGTAGAGACAAAAGCAATCAAAGTAGTGACAGAAGAAAAAGTAGTTGAGTTTTTGAAAGAAAACATATTCTAGCAGTCAGTTCACTTCCAGTCTGATTGAAGACCTACTCGCACATCATAAGATCAAGCATAGGACTTCCATCCCTTACCATCCACAAGCCAATGGGCAAGTGGAGGTCACTAACAGAGCTTTGGAAGGGATCCTGACCAAGGTAGTTAGCAGAAATAGAAAATATTGGGCGGACAGATTAGTTGAGGCCACTTCGGCCTACAAGACAACATGGAAGACCACTACCAAGTTCACACCCTATGAACTGGTCTATGGGAAGAATGCTTTGTTGTCAATAGAGTTTGAATTCAATACACTAAGGATGGCAGCTCAGCTACACCTAGACCTCAGCCATGCATAGAAGGAGAGATTACTTCAGCTCAATGGATTGGATGAATATAGATTGTAAGCCCTTCTCCACATAGAGGTAGTCCAGCCTCAGAAAAAGATATGGCATGACAAAAATATCAAGGAGAAGCAATTCCAAGACGGAGATTGGGCACTACTCTATGATTCAAGATACAAAGATTCCAAAGGCAAGCTAAGGACAAGATGGTTGGGACCCTACACTATGGAGAAATGCAATGACAATTGCTCAGTTCTAATCAGAGCCATTGATGATGAAGCCATCCCCATGCTTGTCAATGGACATTGGTTTAAAGTCTACAAGAAATCCCTCTCCAACCGAGATTTTATAGAAGATCTGAATAAAACAAAGATGGTAGTGGAGCATGTCCTAGCTTCCACTTCACCCACTCACTAAAGAAAAGCAAAAATAATAAAAAAAATAATAAGGACTCAAGTGAAAACCTGCATGAGGTGCTTCAAGCCCGTCATTGGGTTGAAAACCTCTTCTGAGGCAACACAATGATGCCAAAATAAAAAAAAGAGAGAGAGAGAGAGAAAAAGGAATAAGATCTCAGCTGAAAACCTCCATTGGAGGTGCCCAGGGTAGGCAATTAGGGTGAAAACCTCTCTGAGGTGCCCTAGTTGTTTTCAAAAAAAAAGAAAAAAGAGAGAAATGAGAAAATGAATTTGTGTTGCATTGCAGGTTTGCAGGAGGACTACAGGAAGTAGAAGAAGGTGCCGAGGGAACCTTGACATTCACACCAGCATCCATTTCACCTTCTCCACACCTTCCTCCATAATTTTTGGCATTTATTTCACCCCACTATACCTATTCTTCCAAAACCATGTTTTCTATAGGAGGCTTTGTGTTTTTTATACGAGGCTCATGTAGGAGTTACAGAGAGCCAAAAATGTCTACAGAAGGCAATTTGAGGGACCAGGAGAGCTTCATGAGTAACTTATCATCCCTCTTACCACCTTCAAGCCTCGTTGCTATTATTTTCCAAGCCTGCACCACACCCCCAAGCATCTTTTCTTTTCCTGTCCAAGAAAAAAATAGAGAAAAAGTAGTTTTCCAATATGAAAAAAACAAAAAAAGGAAGAAGGCACCAAGAACCTTACCTGAAGCTTACCTATTTTCCCTCCATCATGCAAGACACCTATGGCATTATTCTTGAGCTCCAAACATAGGGAGAAGCTAAAGTTATAAGGGGAGAAGTAGCTACAGGAGCTCCTGTAGGAATTCCTGTAGTAGTCGATCCCATAGAAGTCTAGCACCAACAACAAAAGAGTGCAGATGTAAAGGTTGAAAAGGCACATGTAGCTTAGCTCTAGCAGCAAAAGAACCTATAAAAGTCCACAATCACACATTAGCTAACAGAGACAATGTGCATGAAGAAGAATGAAGGCATGCAGTAGAGAGAGCCACAACACCTCACAACAAATCCACTCAGATCACAAGTAAGTAACTAAATGACTCCTCTATTTGCGTTTGTGTAATTAGGAGTCATACAAAGGAAATGAGATGGTTGAGATTGAATGAGGAAAAGGTGGCCAATTAGCTTGGACACATTCATCTAGTTGACTCCACTCATCCGAGATGTCACCCACACGTGCACACAGTCAACTCCAGAAAAAGATGCCAAGGATAGGTAGTGGAGGAAGAGTGAACTCTGATGCAATAATGAGTGATGATTGCAAGGAGGGGCCATGATGACCATGTAGCTGGGGACCAACAGTCCAAATATGGCCAATGTACACCTTGCCAACTCAGCACTCATAACCGAAAATATCCATAAAGGGTAATGAGCACTCCTCCCCATGTATTCTCAACCACCTTTTCTTCATTTTGTCCTCATAGCTCAGCTACAACAGCCTTCTTGTACCCCATAGCCTTGTAACCACCATCCTCCATTGTTAATTTCTTTTTTTTAAACACAGTCTTCTCTGTTTTTTATTGTTCTCAAAAACTCTTTATCTCCACCTCCATATTTTTTTTTTAAAAGAACAGGTAGTATGATAGGAGGGTTTATGATAAGGGAGCCCACTAACTCCACCAAACTCCATGCACATCCCCAAGTAGTGGACATATTCACAAGGGAAAACTAGATGAACTTCTTTGAGAAATTCTGAGGGTTTGATTAGGAGATTGCCCAAGAATTTTCTCTCTCTCTAGTCCCTCACACAAGAACACATGCCATTGTAACCATTAGAGGCCTCCCCATCAAAATAACCCCAGAATTCATCATAAGGGTCACTACCCTTCCTCTTCCTTGGAGTAAAGATGAGAAACCAATTGGCCAGGCTACCGAGAATAAATTCTTCCAAAATAATGAAACCCCTGTGGAAGATAAAAATGGAATTAGAAATGCTAGTATACCATATCCCTAGGATGAGGTTAGTTACCAAATAATCAAATACATTTCTTGTGAGGGGAGGCACAACATTGTCTATGGTTATCATTTCAGAATCCTCCATGACATGAGGTATGGCATGGATACCCTAGCACCTCAGAAGCTTAGTATGCCTTATTTTCTCCTTCAGTCCCTCATTGACTCCAGCACCAAGGTACAAGTAGGAAATTCAAGGTAGTTACCTCACCATGGTTTAATCAAACTCCTAGTAGAGGCAAACCTCCATACTTGTCCACTCCCTCTGGCATGGGAAGTTTTCCGAAATATCACAGTTGAGGATGACATAAAGGCATTGACCTATGATGTCAATCCTACTAGCAGTGAAAAAGAAGAACAACAAGGAGGAGAAGGTGAAGCCAATGGTGACATAGCAGACAAAGAAATGAAGGAGGAAGGAAAAAGAAACAGAGGATGGAAATGTTGAAGAGACATAAGAAGGAGAAAAGGAGGTAGAGAAGGCAGAGCAAGGAAAAGAGTCTTCTGAGACTTTGGAAAGAGAGGCAACAAGTGCCCTTACTTGCCTTAGTACACTAGTCAAGCCAAAGCAGAAGAGGAAAACACAAAACTCCATGTATTTCAGGGCAAGGAAGAGCACAAGAATTAAAATAGGAAAACCTCAGCCCTCCTCAAAAGTTCCCATTACCATTGAAGATACACCACCTGCCAAGGTGAAAGAATCTCCTTCCAAGACACCTATCACATATGAAAGGGGGATTCCAAGATCTTCTACATAGAAGGGAAAGGCAGTACTACAAGACCCAAAGCCAGACCTACAGGAGGCTGACACAGTCCTACAAGAGACACTGTCTAAACTACATGAGACCCGAAAGCCTGAGGAAAAGATAGAAGGACAACCAGAGGTGAAGGAGGAAGCAAAGGAGATACAAGAACCTGACCCCCAGCCTAGTCTTGCCTCCTATTAAAATCTACATGAGGGAGGCTAAATAATCCCATAGAAATTTCCAATTCCATTGTTTTTCGAATTGGAGAAAGAAAGACTGAGAATGCACAAGTGGATGCAGATAGCTAAATCCAAAGGCGTTGAGGATGTTGGCCATATAGAAAACAAACTCAGGGAAATGGGTATAGAATTGAGTGCTCTCAAAGACCAAGAAGTCATCACAGGAAGCCACCTTGAAAATGAGAATAAAATCCTAAGGAGGGAACTGCAAGAGAAAGAGACTCAGCTGACATACATGGCTGGCTTATCCATGGAGGCATTACAATGCAGAACACCAGCCAAATCTTATGGCCTCTATCTGAAGTACCAATGGCTTCAATTCCAAATAAAGTCTTTGGAACAAAGAGGCATAATGCCTTTTGAAGACTACAGGCAATTCATGTACCTATGTGAAGAAAGCACCTCAAAGGATAAGGCAAAGATGCCAAAATTTTACTTACATAACATGGCCCTCACAGACATCAATGTGTGGGACCACAATGCCAAACTAGGGGACCTGCAATTAATGGACATAGCCTCATGGATGAACCATGAAGAATTAAGGGGAGAAGAAATGAAAAGATTGATGTTAAAAGAGAAAAATGAGCCATTAATGATAAAAGTTGAACCATTAGATCGTATGGCACTCATTAGCACACACAACCTGCTTGCCAAAGACCCTCAAATTGCACCTAGATATCTCGCCAATCAGGCACAAGCAACTGCACACTTTGAAGATATAAAAGGGTTGATTGGGGATGACTGTGTGCATCCATGCATGAGAACATGGAACACCTTACCTCACAATTTGCGGATCATGGAATACCATTCCCCCATGAGACTGAGGGAGGCATTGAAAAGAGTGCCCATGTACATGCACTCCATGCAAAGGCTGAAGGTTACCTGAATTGGCCTCAAAATGAGCCCTCCACTCCTATTAGGAATGCTAGAAGGCAGAAGGGAAGAAGAAGAGAATGAGTAGTGGAAGGACATATAAATAAAGGCAAGGTTTTATGGCCAACATAAGCAGACCACATCAGAAGCCTCAGATGCTAGGGAGGCCACCAAGGCCATAAAGGATAAGGAGATTGACTAGGTTGCTTAGAGGATAAGGAGATTGACAAGGTTGCTCAGAGGATAAGAAACACCTTCTGTAAGGGGGTGATTATGAGCCTCATAAATGGGTCATCAACTATTCTCTTAACTTATTGTATGATTTTCTAATTATATTTATGCTTATAGAGTGAGTTGAGTTAGTTATGATGCCATGTGGTCTAACATGTATTTAATGTAGATTACTAATGGATTTCGAGGTCAAAGTGAAGGATCCAGTGGTCAAATGGTAGCAATAACTTAAAGTAGATAGAGGAGAGGAGTTATAGGAAGGAATCCCCCTCACTTATTACTCCTCACTTCGAATTCCCCTTCATTCAGCTGGGAGTACAAGCAGCTGAATCATGCACTATAAAGAAGCCAAGGAAGTGGAGGATGATTGATATCTATCTCGAGTTTTGGGAGCCAAGCCTCCCTGATTTTAAGGAAGTTGTTGGTAGCTTTAGATGTATAAGTAGAGAGGCCTAGGGCCTCACTAGGGTCGGATTTTTTCTTATGTAAACTCTGCTCAAATTTCGGGCTTATTTTTGTGTGACAGTTTCATGTAATCTTGTTATTTTTTGGTAATGAAGATGGAATCCTTTTTGAGCTAGCACTAAGTTACCTCATAGGGCTGAAGCTCTTGGGTTAGGGCCCAATCCAAGTAGCCAAGCTTCTCTTCAATTGTATTTGTATGCTTTACTTCAATTGTAGATTAGTTTGTTGTTAGACATATTTCTTTTATGATTGAGAATAGGTTGCTTTTGATGATTTAGTAGTTTCCTTCCATTTGTGCTTTATGTAGCAGGTTAAGAAGCAACCAGAAAAGATTAAAAAGGCTAGAAAAAGTGCCTTGGCCTCTCTTCCTCCCTCTGGGACCATGATTTGAGGCAAAGACTATTAGGTCCCTATAATACTAGTGAGTACCCCATTACTATTGTAGTTGTATCCCTTATTAATATTGTTGTGCCCCTATTGCCCCCATATTGTTATTACTGTGCCCCATAGAATGCCTCTATTGTTATTTTTGTGGCTTTATAATATTATTGTTAGGTCAGCTGGGTTATATTGTGACTCCTTAGACTCCTATATATAGAAAGGAGGTTTTGTCATTTGAACTATCAAGGAATCATTAATTTGTGTAATGTAAACAAGGTTTCCTCCTCGAGGAGTCTGAATTCTAAGGTGTTGATCTATCTTTTCTATCTTTTTGTGAGTTGGTTTCATAACATTTGGTATCAGAGCTTTGAATTCTACGGTTTCACTGCTCCAAACAGGTCATCGTGGTATTTTTGCTATAACTTTTTTTATGTGATGTTTCAGAAGCTGAAAAAAAAAACCCATTTGAGATGAAATCACACTGAAGCTTGGGTCTGAATTTCAGAGCTTTTCATGCTATATTTGTGGAGATATGATCTGAATAATTTGGAATAATTTGGTCTTTTTGCAGACTCCTGAATTACATTCCAAACAGGTGACTTGGGGAAAATCATCATATCTTTCTCTCTGGGCATCATATTGAAAATTCAGATAGAAAAAGGATGGACCGTAGTCTCTTGTATATATTTTTTAGAGACAAAGGTTGAAACAGGGACACGTGGCACATCGTACAAGTTCGCTCTACTGAACTAGTCTATAATCACGTCACTGTGGGAGATTTGGCATAACTCTTCCTTGGAGAATCCAATTGGGATCAGACTAGTGGCATTGGAAAGAGGACACAGAGGGCCACTGTAGGTTGCAATTTTAGAATTGGATGATCTGAAATTATAGAGATACATCAGGGGCAATATCGAGCTCCTACAAAGTGAAAAAAGGCGTGTAGATTTGTTTTAAATTTTTGCTTAATCTTGGTTTGAAAATTTATTTTCAAGGAATTCAAAGGGCATAGTAGAGCATTATTATCAGTAACTGATGCCCCAAGGAAAGAAAATCCAAACACCTAGTAAGCAACCTGAAAGCTCTAGCATGACATGAAGAAGAGGAAGAAATGGTACATGATATATCAAAATTACAAGACCAAGTGACAAATTTCACTCTCACAAAAGCTAACAAATGCTAAGATAAATGGCATGGAATTTAAGATAAAGGGCATGGAAGCTAAGATTGATGATCTAAAGATATATTTGAAGACATATTTGAAAAATTTTCTACAAGAAATACTTACTAATGGTGAAAGGGTAGTAAAGGAAACTCATGATGCGAACAAAAGAAATGTTAATCATGATTCCATGGACTCTAATGTTGGATTGAAGACCCGCCATATTCCAAAAATTGATATGAGGAAGCTTGATGGCAAGGATACCGCGACATGGATATTACAGATAGAGCAATTTTTCGATCTCAATAATGTGCAAAACACACAAAAGATACGTATTGCAACTTTATATTTGGAACCAAATCAGTTTGTATGATATCAATGGCTTTTGTCTCATAAACAAATCATCACATGGGAAATTTTTATGGAAGAATTGACAACACATTATGAGGATATAAAAAGCAACACTTTTTTTAGCCAATTGATAAGTCTCAAACAAAAGGGTTCAATAATGAAGCACATTGAGGAGTTCCAAAAATTGAACATAAGGGTAAAAGATATTCCAGAGGAGCATAGGATTGATGTGTTCATAGGGTCTTTACAGGATAATATCCAACATGATGTTCACCTTTGGGAACCTGATTCATTAGAGAAGGCATTCAGGTTAGCAAGAAAAATGGAAAGCAAAATTATGGCAACCAGGAAGCATACCACTCACAACTATAAAGATGGAAGTGTTGTTTCCCCTAGTCTTCCACAACCTGTAAGGTTGACACCACAACAATTGGAAGAAAAAAGAGCAAAAAGGATTTGTTACAGTTGTGATAGCAAATACACTAAAGGTCATAAGTGTGCTGAGAAGAAATTATTCTACATAGATTGTGAAGAGGAAGAAGAAAAGGAGCAAGAAAGGTCAAAAGAAGAGGATATATTGTATGAACAAAGTCTAGATAAAGAAAAAATGAATCCGACCATATCTTGTAATGCATTGGCTGGAATTACCACTCCTCAAACCATCAAGATAGAAGGGCAAATCAAGAAGAAAAAGATAATGGTGTTGATTGATTCAGGAAGTACCCACCATTTTATTCATTGTAAGGTAGCAAAAGAATTGAATTGCTTCCTATATCTAGCACCAGAGTGTCAAGTGATGATTGCAAATGGAGGAATAATCAATTGCTCTAGAAGGTGCCTTAATATCAAGCTATCGATTGGAGAATATGTATTGACTAGCCCAATGCTTTCCATTCCAATGGGAGGTGCTAATTTTGTACTAGGAGTCCAATCGCTACAATCCTTGGGTACAATAGCTTTTAATTTTCAATATCCTTTCATGAAATTTTATGCGGAAGGAAAGGAAGTTGAATTAAGGGGTATTGCAGGGAAACTGAGAAAGATAATTAGCTCTAGAGGTATGACAAAGCTTCTAAAAAGGAACAAAGAGGTGTAATTGCACAGTTATGTTCACTAGATGTTTCCACATCGAAATTATCTATTTCTCTAGATCTCCAAAAAGTCTTGGACAATCATTCCAAGGTATTTGATACTTCCAAAGGCC
>APFE031249126.1:15639-31070 GCA_000404065.3 Pinus taeda
TACCCCATTACTATTGTAGTTGTATCCCTTATTAATATCGTTGTGCCCCTATTGCCCCCATATTGTTATTACTGTGCCTCATAAAATCCCTCTATTGTTATTTTTGTGGCTTTATATTATTATTGTTAGGTCGGATGGGTTATATTGTGACTCCTTAGACTCATATATATAGAAATGAGGTTTTGTCATTTGAATTATTAAGGAATCATTCACTTGTGTCATGTAATGGAGGTTTCCCCCTCGAAGATGTTGAATTCTAAGGCGTTGATCTATCTTTTCTATCTTTTTGTGAGCTGGTTTCATAACAAAGACTCTCTTGTTGCCCCAGAAACACAGATTTTCCTCATTCATAGGACTTCTAGTGTTTGCAGCTCTTTAGTAAGTTAATAGTCTAGTTTTTCTTTGCTTCAAATCTCCTCCATCATATTCATTTCCTAATTTTCAATAGTCATCTTTCATGCTTTCCTTTCCTACAACATTTCTCAGCATATCCTTCCATAGATCATAGTTTAGATCATGTTAATGCAAAACTCTATTTTTCCTAGATGCACTCATTTCATTGTTTTCTTAATCTTCTTGGTTAATTTTCAGTTCCTTTGCAGCATATCTCTTCTAGTAGTAGGCTAGATTTTTAGAAATCACACCCTTCATCTAATCCATGCCATATAGGTCTCCCAAACCTCTCCTTAATTCTGCCTTAGTTTCCAAGATTTTTCATAGAACTTCTTCCTCTCTCCTTGAGCAAACCCAATCATATTTCTCCCTTCTGGTGGTTCATGGTAGACCATAGGCACCCTAACACCTCCTTCCAACCTTCATCCACCTTTTCCACCCACTCTCACACCCTCAAAATAGAAAAAATTTCTCTCGGCATCCTCTTGTAGGCCTCCTGTAGTTTCCCTGTTTTCCTCTTATAGTTTTCTTGTGTCCTCCTATAGTTTTCTTGTAGGCTTTCTTTTGAAGGCCAAGTGTGGGAAAAGCCCCTAGAGGGCCACCTAAGACCTCCTAGGACCCATCCACACCATATTCCATCCTCCCAAGCTCCAACAACACCCTTTAACATCACCTATTCACTGCCACACTCATACACAATAAACTAGATGCATGTCAAATTTACATAAATACACATAAAAATCCAAAAATATGTTTTTTTCTTATTTACTTCTAGAAATATAATGGTTAGATTTTTTTTTCCTTTCTTGAGTAGGTAATGGCATTGCTTTCATGGTTTTCATAGTGTTTTTGGCAAAAGTAGAAGTAGCTTGTTAATTAGGGTTTATTAGGTATTGCTTTACATTCTAGTCCTTTTCCTTTCTATAATTAGAATAGCTTCTATAGAGTAATCTTGCTTTCTTTCATCGCACATAGAGCTTCTTCTAAGATCTATAGAATTTGGCTTGAGCTCCTAGTGACCTTGCGCCAGCTGACCAAGTGACAACCTGCAGTAAGAACTAGTACTTGTGCATATAGCATCGACACTTCCAAGTTTGTTACAAACTACTAGGTTGATAAAAGTAAATTTGGAAACCCAGGAGTTGCAGCATTCTTGCTGCAATACTGGAACTCACCAAAGGCTTCTTTCCCCCAATTAAAATTCATTGGGCATTGCATTGGTGGTGAATTTGGAGAGGTAAAGAGAGACATAAAACACAGTGAGCTCATAACAGACAAATTAGCTAGTGGAATTTGGATCTATGACTTTCAAGTTGGTGGCCATACTTGTCTAAGAATGACCGTAATGTATCCTGGAAGAATGGTTTCTGGTGAAGTATCAAGGAAATACAAGAATATAGGAATGAACTACTAGAGGAGGTCTAGGATCCTCCCGACCCACGAAATCAATTATGGGAATTGTGTGGTAAGTGTGGAATCACATAAAGTAGTGTAATGTAATATATGGTATCAATCATCTATGATATGTGATGTGTATATGGCTCACTGGAGAGACCAGTAGGAAAAATTCTCCAAAGGATAACATGACATTTGACCATACCTAGACCATTGGGGTATATGCCCATACAAATATTAATCGAGTGAGAAGGTGGTTAGGGGGCCCATCATGCCCTGAAGGCTGAGATATTGGCCCCCATCATATAATGGTGGAGGGTGTTAGTGTCAGTCTTGTTAGCCTGTCACCTGGATCAAATGTGCTTTTACAATGCCTGTCAGGACTATCAAAATCAATTTTTTCGTGTCACTAGGTTTACATAGTAAAATTTGGTTACTGATTTGTCAGTCAAGAAATGAGGTCAGTCTTTTCAAAATTCACTCATGCTTGTCACCTATCACATTTCTATGAAGTTGTCATAATAAAAGAAAGTTAGTCATCATCATCATTCTATTTAGTTTTAGGTCATCCATTAGGTCACTAGGGTTTCAAAGGTCAATCATTTTCATGAACAAATCCAATAAGTGAATGGAGCATGACAAGTAACTCTTTGGTATTGATTTGTGAGTTATCACACGTTCATCATGTTTTCATGTTTGAAAAGTTCCAAAAGAAGAATTTCCAATACTGAGGAAAGTGGAAAGACAACTCAGGTTTCAGTTTTCAAGGTGACTCTATTTTCAAAAGAGAAAAAAATCAGTTTTTCAAAGGTTTCTGGGTCCCATTTCTTTTCAAAAGGATAAATAAATTTGCCTATATAAATTCAAAAACCCCCAAACTTGTATTATTGATGGGCCTCTAAATTAGACATAAATTAAGTCCCATGCCTCTAATTTAAAACATAAATTAAGGCCTATGAGCATCCTTCACCACATTAGACCTCTCTTTTTTATTAGATAATTTATTTTTGACTTTAATATATTCATTAGGAAGGTTTATGAATAAAAGAATATTTGTGCCTAATATTATTTACTTTTGTGGAATATTATGAGAATATTAGGCAGATTATGAAAAGTTGGAGAAGGAGATAATTTAGGGACTTGTTCCCTACTACTCCAGTATCAATAAAAAATAATAAGTAAACATGATATTATGGAATTATGGCACAAATTGCGGAACTCCAATGATTGAGAAAATCTAGTAATGTGTTCCACTAATCAAGGGATTTTGGTGGGGAAATCTTTCTCCATCCATGGGGAATGATTGTTAATCATTTTGTATAAGTACCAAGTCAAATTTTCCTCTAGGGAATGATTGAGAAAATCTAGGAATGTGTTCCCTACCATTTAATGCAAATTCCTAGTATTGGGGACTAGATCCACTAATCAAGGGATTTTGGTGGAGAAAGATTCCTCCATTTATGGGGAATGATTCCTAATCATTTTTTAGAAGTACCAAGTCGAATTTTCCTCTAGGGATATATTTTAATTAGCATTATTATTTAGAGATCTTGTATTTTTGCAGCTCCATTGTATTTTCTTGCAGGGATGTAAGTCTATTAATGAAAATAATGAATATTGGTTTCATGTTCAACTTCTAAATCTTGTTCTCCTCGATAGGTCTCCAATTTTCCTTGGGGTTGGCCATCCAAGGAACCTTAGAGCCCTTTTGTGTCATTTTTCTTTCCTTCTTTTCATTGCTTATTCACATGCATCTCTAGTTTTTATGTCTTTCTATTTCTGCATTTAGGATTAATAATTTCTTGTTGTTGGATTGAGTTAAATGGTTAATGTAAGCTCTTTCATAGGATCACAAGAATTATTTCATCCTTGAAAAATATTTAAGTTCATAATAATCATTGAGTTGCTTGGATTAGTCTTCTCATTCCCAAATATAGATTTTTGGGCCTCATTTTTAGCAAAGAGCAATAAATTTCTGCTATTGTTTAAAGCATGATAAAGAGCTTGTGTTGAATTGATTCCACTTGCATTAGATAAAAAAAACATTCCAGTTCATAACAAAAATTACCCCATTTCATTCTCACTTGATTTGGTTAGCCATTTCTTAGATTCACTAGCTCACTAGTTGTCAAATTTCTAGATTTTCGACTAGTAATGTTTTTTTTTTTTTTTCTTGCATCAGATAACATAGGTATTTTTGAGTGATTCCACTTGGAATAGGGACCCGAGACATCGTAGTTAATAAAAAAAATTATCCCATCCAATTTGGAATTGATTTAATTTGTCATTAAACCCTCGCCAATTTCATCATTTCACATGGAAACTTCTCCAAGATTTTTGAGTGAATCCATCCATCCCCCAACATTGGTTTTGAGTTATGAGTGATCATAGAATTTTTCCCACTCCATTCCACCCATCACACACCTTTCCTAGGCCTCCCATCACCTCCAAAACCTCACACTTTCCTCTTGGCTATATCCTGTAGGTTTCCTGTAATTCCTACAGGATCATCCTGTAGGTTCCTATTAAATCCTGTAGGTTTTCTTAAAATGGCCTGTTTTGAGGTAGAATTGATGGAAGACCTTGAGGAAGTCACCAAAATTCTCCCAAGGGTCTCCCACACCATCCAACCATCTCCTAACCCTTCCATCAAACCTCGAACATCCTTAAGTTCACTTGCCACATCACCAAAGGAAATTAGTTTGCATACTTGATTTCGCATGAAAAGACAAAAAGACAAAAACAGATTTATTTCAGTCCCTTTACTTGCACGTTAGTGATGTTTGATGCTTCTTACCTCCATGCCTAGATGGTAACATTTGGTTCATGATAATTTAGCATTATTGCAAAGCATAGTTTCTTGCTAGTTAATTAGTAAATGGTGTGATTTAGCATTGAATTTTTGTCTCTTTTCTTGTACTTTCTTTCTTGCAATAGGTTAAGGATCCATTTCAAACATTTCATTTTTTGCAATTATTTTAGGATTTCGCTTCGGTACATGCACTCAATTACATCATGACAGCAAGGAAGGACACATTGTATGCCGCACATATAGTGCTGATTCCTCTTAAGGTTGTACGAACCCGGGATTGATATTTTAAGTCGGTAGCCTTGGGAGTTGCAGCATTCTTGTTGCAATACCGAGGGCCATCAGTTTTTGGCACTGTTGCTGGGGATTTTTCAAAGTATCCATTGTTTTCTTCCCTAGTTGATACATTTATCTTTAATTTTTGCAAAAACAAAAAATAATTGCATTAGGCATATTTCATTTCAAAAATAGAAAAGTGCATTGCATCAGTGTTTTCATTCAATCATAACAAAAACAAAAAAACTCCAACACCAACCCCGCCTCCTCCCCACACAATTGATCACGTGGTGCAATAAGAGGCATATCACCATTCACTTTTGCAGGTAGAAGAAGAAGATGGCAAAAAATGTAGAAGAAATGAATGGAGATGATGACAATGAGGAAGATCCTCTTGGATCTCCCATTCAAGATACTGATGGTAGTGTGCACATGAAGAACATCCCTCCATATTTTCTTTACAAATTTCATGGTCTCAGGTCATAGGATCTGAAAACCTTTCTCTTTGAATTTGAAATTGTTTATAGATATTATTCTTACTTATTAAAAACTAAAAAATTGAAATTCTTTCCAGCAACTTTGAAGGATAGAGCTCTTAAATGGTTCATGGGTCTAGGGACTAATTCAATAAGATCATGGAATGATATGTAAAAGATATTTACAGAAAAATATAAAGATTATTATCTTAAGTAAGAAATCTTTAGAATGAATCAAAGAGAAGATGAGAGCCTTGAGGATCTAATAGAGAGGTTCTTGTACAATGTTAAGAGGGGAAAGCTACATCATTTAGGATCCGACACACTAAAAACCCTCTTACATAGAACAATTAAATGAATGGATTGATCTCCTTAATATCATGAGTAGAGGTGATGTATACCAATTATCATTTGATGAAATTTGTGAAACATGCAAACACATATCAAGAGAAAAAGGAAGAGTAGGTAATTCAGCATCAAGATCGGTAAGTCAAGCTAAACATGGAAATTTGTTTCATGGTTTTAAAAGAGAAATTCTTAGCAAACAAAACAAGTAGAAATGTTAAGAATGCAATATTAAGGAAAAGAAAATGTTGATATTTGTGTTGCAGAATCACATGATGTTAAACATTGTCCATCATTAACAAGGTTCAAGGAAGTTTACCAAGAGGAAAATGGAGCAAGTCAATTGCCAATGCAATTATGTTATGTAGCTTCAAGAGGACCATGGTAGCCTATTCAGCCTGATATGATGCAAGAGCCTAATTCACAATTTCAGGCCTATGCACATCCACCTCGAAGTAATTGGAACACTATGTTTCCTTGACAACATTGGCCATCTCAACCCCAAAACCAATCTTGGCAACAAGGCTGGCAAGGAACTTATGGGATCCATCCACATTATCCTCAATATTTTTCTCAATAACTTCCATACCAAACTCCATGTTATCCTTACCATACACCTCCACCACAACCACAACTGCATCCACATCCACATCCATCTCAAATATCCACTCCCACTCAACTACCTGTACCATAATTTCCAAACCCACACATTGAAGTAGCTCAGCTCACTTACAATGCTAAGCTACAACACTTCCAAACATCTCCTCTTGAGCTCAATGGTATTCACCATAACTCAGGAAGAGTACTGCAAAAAGGAGATTCTCTTGATGTCATTGAAGGACTACATCCAAAAGAAGAAGATTCAAATAAGAAGACTAGAGAACCATGGGCTATGATTGATGAAGAGTAGACATAAAAATCGGAGATCGAGAGAACTCCCTCATGGCTACCCTCAAATCCTCCATGTATTCAAGAGAACAATCAACAACAAGAGGAATATTTGAAGGTCATGGTAGAAGAAGACATGAAGAATGATCTAGATCAGCAAAAGGACCAAGGACATCACAACTATATTGAAATATGGTTCTAGACAGTCACTAAGTTGCAGCATCACTCTCTTCCTCAACTATGCTTGATCCTTTCAAAGTCAAATCATTTTGTCTCTGAAATTCAGGTATATGTCAATGCATATATTTCAAGCCTCCACATCATTTTGTCTGTCATCTTGATGTGCACATGGCTCCATTGGAAGTATTCTTATACTTGAAAGTGATTTTGTTTCAAGTAGGGTAGGGTAAAAAAAAAAAAAAAAAAAATTGAAAAATAAGAGATAAAATAAAAATCTAAGGTGAAAACCTCCTTAGAGCTGCCTCAGATTGGCTCATTGATTGAAAACCTCCATGAGGAGGTCAATGGGTTGGGAAAAAGGAAGATCCTAGGTGAAAGCCTCCTTTGAGGCAGCTAGGTAGACCTACCAGTTGAAAACCTCATTGAGGCAGCTAGTAGGCCTAGAAGAATAAAAAACGAGAAAAAATAAAATAATGCTTGCTCCATGCATGCATGTACTCTCCAACATCTGCAAGTAGTAAGAAAAAGTTGGTACCAGAAGGAAAATTGGTCAAGCCTAGTCAAAAGATGTCAAATTTTGACTTTCTCCTACTTCGCCCAAATTCTCCAACAAGGCAAAGGCCATGCCAATCCATCACCCTCATCTATTTTTACCATCCACCCATCATTCTCAAGCTTCTACCACTCATTTCCCTTATTGTCCTTAAAACTACAAGATGCTTTATTTTACTATAGGATACAAAAATACATAGAGCAGAAAATTGTTTTTACAATAACTTGAAAACTGTGCATCGAGTTGCCAAGTTGTTTCAGGGGGGGATGCATATGGATGATGGTAACATGCTCAAGCAATTTCAACAAATTCCAGTGCATGGTTTCCAAGAAATTGACCTCCATCACCTTCATCCATTTTTTCAATTTCTCAATATCTATGTATCCATTTAAAAATATGTTTCATGGGGAGATGTATATGGATGATGGTAACATGCCCAAGCAATTTTAGAAAATTCCAGTGCACGGTTTCCAAGAAATCTTTCTCCATCACCTTGCACCATTTTTAGTTTTTTACAAGATCCATGCATCCGTTGACCACAATTGCTCTATGGAGATGTGTATAATGATGATGACAACATGCTCAAAAGTTTCAGCTCAATCCAATCCACCATTTGGGAGATATGGACAAAACAAGTCACTGTCCTATAAGCCTACATGATACATAACAACATGAACATGATTAGCAGTGAGCAGTTTTAAAGGAGATCCAGAGGTTAAAGAAGCTCCTCCAGAGGTGAGCAATAGCATCGGGATCATTAGCATCACCATCCAACACCTGCAAATCAAAATCAACTCAACAACAGCATGCATGTCTCTCCAACAACCATCAGGTAGGTACGCGTATGCAATATTCTTAACCTCTTCACTTGAGCATTTTATAGTTAGAAATTTGTTGTCAACGCATGATGAATGAGGTTTTATAAGCTAAGGATGGGTCAATAGTCTCAACGGTCATCAACTAGTTGATTGTAGCTCACTCATTCACTCATGAAATGTTGAAAAGTCAAATTATAAAGGGTGATGATTTCAAGGAATGAGGACAGAAGTTAGAAGAAATTTGTGCAAAGGCCAAGGTCACCATAGCGCTCCAATCCCTGCATCCACTTCATATTCACTATCTATTCATCATTCATCCATCCCATTTCATTCTTGAAAAAATAAAAATAAAAAACAAAGAGAGCATCCTCTCTATTTTCATGAAATTTCCATTTGAAGGTTGGCAATAAGGATGGTCAAAGAGGAAAGGAGGATAAAAAAGAGACCCTTGTCACTCACATTTTTATTTTACCACTCATTCCCATTCATTCCTCCACCATTTCTATCAATTTTTCCACTCTTTTACTTCAGTTTACTACAGGATGACCCTGTAGAAATTACAGTGACCCAGAAATCTACAGGAGGCAGTCCTAAGGCAAATAAATGACTTGCTATGCCAATAAAATGCACCCTAAGGCAGTCCTAGTTCACATTTAAATGCATTTTGAAGGTGTTAGAGGTGTCTAAATGATGGAACAAGGTAGCATATGGTTGATAATTGTGTGGAAGACCTTGCCAAACAAAAAAAATATTCAAGAACTCATCTTGAATAAGGGAAAGAAAGCAAGCTAACAGTGTCAAGAAACAATGATTTTTATTTGAACAAATATATTTTTGGGCTTTTCCTCATAGATCTTATAGCCAATATTCTTAATGCACAAGAGAGAGACCTCCAGGGCCATGGATGAGGCACAATGAGGTCACTAATTTGCTCAGAGGATGAGCAATTCTTTTAGCAGGAGGTATGATGGACCTCTAAATTAGACATAAATTAAGGCCCACGCCTCTAATTTAAAACATAAATTAAAGCCTATGATGATCCTTCAACACATTAAACCTCTCTTTTTGCATTAGATAATTTATTTTTAACTTTAATATATTCATTAGAAAGGTTTATGAATAATTGAATATTTGTGCCTAATATTATTTACTTTTGTGGAATATTATGAGAATATTGGGCAGATTATGAAAAGTTGGAGGAGGATATAACTTAGGGACCTGTTCCCTACTACTGGAGGATCAATAATAAATAATAATTCAACAAGATATTATGGAATTATGGCACAAATTTTGGAACTCCAATGATTGAGAAAATCTAGGAATGTGTTCCCCTAATCAAGGGAGCAGATCCAGTAATCAAGGGATTTCGGTGGGGAATGCCTTCTCCATCCATGGGGAATGATTCTTAATCATTTTTTATAAGTTCCAAGCCAAATTTTCTTCTAGTGAATGATTGAGAAAATCTAGGAATGTGTTCCCTACCATTTAATGTAAATTGCTAGTATTGGGGACCAGATCCACTGATCAAGCGATTTTGGTGGGGAAAGCTTCCTCCATTAATGGGGAATGATTCCTAATCATTTTTTATAGGTACCATGTTGAATTTGCCTCTAGGAACAGATTTTAATTCGTGTTACTGTGTAGAGATCTTGTATTTTTGCAGCTCCATTGCATTTTCTTGCAGGGATGTAACTCTATTGATGAAAAGAATGAAGATTGGTGCCATGTTTAGCATTTAAATATTGTTCTCCTCCATAGGTCTCTGAGTTTCCTTAGGGTTGACCATCCCAGAAACCTTAGAGCCCTTTTGTATCATTTTTCTTTCCTTCTTTTCAATGCTTATTCACATGCATCTCTAGTTTTTATGTCTTTCTATTTCTGCATTTAGGATTAATAATTTCTTGTTGTAGGATTGAGTTAAATGGTTGATGTAAGTTCTTTTTCAAGATTGAAATAATTATTTCATTTTTTGATAATCTTTGGATGTAAATAATAATCATTGAGTTTCTTGGATTAGTCTTCTCATTTCCAGATCTAGATTGTTGGACCTCCTTTTCAGCGAAGAATAGTAAATTTCTGCTATTATTTAGAGCATGCTAATGAGCTTCAATTGAATTGATTCCACTTGCATTAGATAAAAAAACATTCTATATCATAACAAAAATTACCCCATTGCATTTGCACTTGATTCGGTTAGGTATTTCTTAGATTCACTAGCTCACTAGTTCTCAAATTTCTAGATTTTTGACTAGTAATGTTTTTTTACCTTTTTTGCATGGATTAGCATAGCTATTTTTGAGTGATTCCACTTGGAATAGGGACCTAAGACATCCTAGTTAATAAAAAAATTTGTCCCATCCAATTGGGATTTGATTTTATTTTTCATTAAACCCTCACCAATTTCATCATTTCACAAGGAAACTTCTTCAAGCTTTTTGAGCGAATCCATCCATCTCCTGACTTTGGTTCTGAATTTTGAGTGATCCTAGGAATTTTTCCACTCCATTCCACCCATAATAGACCTTTCCTAGGCCTCCCATCACCTCCAACACCTCATATTTTTCTCTTGGATGTATCCTGTAGGTTTCTTGTAATTCCTACAAGATCATCCTATAGGTTTCTAGTACATCTTGTAGGTTCTCCTGAAACACCCTGTTTTGACGCCGAATTGATGGAAAACCTCTAGAAAGACACCAAAAGACTACCAAGGGTCTCCCACACCATCCAACCATCTCCTAATCCTTCCATACAACCTCCAACATCCTTAAATTCACTTGCCACATCACCAAAGGAAATTAGTTTGCATACTTGATTTCGCATGAAAAGACAAAAAGAAAAAGACAGATTTATTTAAGTCCCTTTTCTTGCACATTAGGGATGTTTGATTCTTCTTACTTCCATGCTTATATAGTAAAATTTGTTTCATGATAATTTATCATTATTGCAAAGCATAGTTTCTTGGTAGTTAATTAGGAATTGGTATGATTTAGCATTCAATTTTCGTCTCTTTCCTTGTACTTTCTTTCATGCAATAGGTTAAGGTTCCATTTCAAAGATTTCATTTTCTACAATTAGTTTAGGATTTGACTTTAGTACATGCACTTAATTACATCATGATAGAAAAGGAAGGACACATTGTATGTCGCACATATAGTGTTGATACCTCTTAAGTTTGTACGAACCCCGGGTTGATATTTAAAGTCAGTAGCCTTGGGAGTTGCAGCATTCTTGTTGCAATACAGAGGCCCATCACTTTTTTACTTCTCAATCACTCTTTTTTATCAAGATATCCTACGCAAAAGAGAGAAATTTTTTATTTTTTACGAAAAACAGGAAAAATCTCAAGGCATTACACTCAGAGACACTGTGTTGTGCTTGGAGGTCGAGCACTGTGCTCAGACTAACTATGTTGTGCTCATGCTAGAGTGTCCATAAAATGCCCAAATCTCTCCCAAGATCATTTTTCAAGCTTGTTAACCTGATTTCCTTGCTTCCTATGCCAAGCAACAAGTAATTACATCATTTCACTTCCTTCCTTGTTTTTCAAAATCATATCATGGCAATGATTTTTCCAATTAGGGTTTTGTAGTGAAATTTTCCACGAAGAATGATAGGTTGATGATCGCCATTTTCATTTCTTGGTTTATAAACATGTAAAATGTTTACCTACACCTATATACATGTCTGATAAGCTATTTAAACCACTCAATCAACCTCAAAACAAAAATTTATCTCTCCAAAAGTGAAACCCTAGTTGATTCCTAGGGGTTTTGGGCACTTTCACTAAAAACTCTATTTTTTCCTTCTCACAAGCATATCATTCCTCTATTGATTTTAAACCAATTTTCATCAGCTCTCCATATTTCATTTCCACCTCTTTCAAACCCCCCTTACCATTTTGTCAAATTCCACCTTCCCATCACTCCATTTTCCACTCATACCTGATAGTTTTTCTCATTTTTCTGTTGTTAGGGTTTCTATCATCATGGACAAAAAATCTTCACCAAAGAGGAAAAGACATCACAAGGGAGGGAAAATACTCAGATATGAGCCATCAAATTGCAGTGAAATCAACTCATATCCCTTTATCAAACAATGTTTTGAAGATGTATATTGCTTGGAATTATGCCAAAGGGGGAGTGAGGTCAGTTTTCATGAGCAGTTGATAAATTGGGTGGAAACTCAGTTGAAGGGTGAAAGTGCAATTATTGCTAGTGTTGAATTAATTTTTTCAGTAGCTGCCATTTCACTTACTATAGGGCTATTGGACAATGGTAAAAATTGCTTCAAAGGAATGAGTTTAGATCTTGAGTATTACAAGCCCTTCTTGAAAACACCATACAGGAAAAAACATGCTCATATTATTCCTTTTAGATACTTATTGGAGAAGTATTCCCCTTTGATGAAGATTTTCATGAAGTTATTTACATTTGAAGGAAGATTCTCCAGGTTGTATTCTTATCGTATTCACCTCCTAATGCATTTTAACTCTCAAAAGCCACTCAATATGTGCAACTACCTATATAGGAGCATTGGCAAAATGTTAGAGAGGATACAAATAAATAACAAAGAGCACTACCCTAGCTTGTTTCATCATAGTATGATCAAAACTATAGTCCTTCACCAGCTTGCAGAGAAAGGTATGAATTGGAAAACCCTTTTGGAAACATCTCTCAAATGGCATGAAACTAATGTTGCAGCTCAACCATTTGGCATGCCAACACAACAAATGGAATTGGGGTCCTCTAGAAAATTAGTTTAGAAAACCAAAGCACCTGGGCCTGAGGTGACCAGGATGTACAAGAGAGGAAAGATGCTTGTGTTTGCTTCTCATGGCGAGAAATGGATGAAGCCTTCTACATCAACAAAATGGGGATCAACAATGAAAGGTAAGGACATGGTTGAACATGAATTTGAGCTAGTTCATTTATAGGTAGAGGATTAGACTTCAAACATGCAACATATGATCAGAGATAAAAACTATCAGATGAAATAGCTCACAGTAAACATGGAGAGAGCAAGGTACACCATTTCATTCCTTGAATTGGAGAATAGTTAGCTCAAAGAAAAGTAATTGATCATGGAAAAAGAGAAAACCAAATTATTGTAGTAGCTTGGCAAGGGAAAAGTATTCATTGAGTCAAGTGAGCCTAAAGGAAAGCACGGTAAGGGTAAGAGGAAAAGAGCAAGAACAAAAAGCCTAAAGAAGGCATTGTAGGAAGAAGAAGAGCACATTCTATTGAATGAAGACCTAGACCTAGAGGAAAAATTGATCTTGAGGTCAATCATGACAAGGAGTATTGGCTCAACAAGGTGAATGAACATTTGGAGAAGCTCCTATAGAAGGAAAATAGAGACAATCAGTTGCTTAGGCATATGGCACACCAGTATCAGGCTCAAAACATTATTGCCAATGTCAAGGTAAGGCAGCTTGAAAACAGGCTCAAAGAAGAAAAAAAGGAGGAAAAGGATGAAGGAAACTTAGATATTCTTGTGAAAGAATCTATGAAGGTTTAGCATACATAATTTTACAGCTCTTGGCCAATCTTGAGCAAATTCTGAGCATTTTTGGTTTTTTAGGGAATTTTGAAGCCAAATTCAAAAATTTAGCAGTTCCAGGAGCACAACGTCTTTGCGCTGCACTTCTTCCTTAGGAATCTATTTCAAGAAAAATATACATTTTTGGAAAGCTCTTGCCATTCTATAAAAGTCAATTTGCTCAGATTTTCCAGAGGTGGCTCAGATTTTGAGAAAAGTGGAAAAAAGTGGTGAAACACTTTTGACACACACTGCACTCCTGGAGCAAACTTGGGAGAATTGATATTTGAATTCCTTCACATGGGTAATTTTCAAAAATTAAAATTGTTCTGGAAACTAGACTTGAACATTAGCTCAAAGTCAGCACTGTGCTTTTGCATTTTTATGTGTTTTAATTTGTAAATTTCACTATGTAAAATTTCTACTTTCCAGTTTGATTTAGTCAAAGTCAAACCTCTTTATGTAATGGCACTTTTCTCTAGGCTAGGTGATGTAGGCATGAATAAATGTACATGATAGGTTGTTTTGATGTTTATTAGGCTTTATAAAGGAAGCAAAATCCTAACCAAACTCTCCAAGAAGTGTTTGAGTTTCATCTTATCACTCTCACCTGTTGGTTGAGAGAATCTTGGCGTCAGTTTCTCCACTAAGGACTTCAACTCCTGAAGGTGGGAAAGTGGTATAGGAGAGTATTTATGTATCACTTCTGTCTTAGAGAGAAGTGTTGGAGTCTTTGTGGAGGAGGCTTGCATGTAATCATCTTTTCAGCTAATACAGAGACAGTTGCAACTATTTTTAAGGAACTCTAGCCCAGTGAGTTCATGGTGTTTGTTCTTAATTTTATTTGTTTTTTAATAGTTAAAACATCTTTATCTACATGATATATCTTCTTTATATGGATACATTATAGTAAAATATACTAAATTCTTGTCGTCAAGCTGTGTTTATTTGGTTTTCATAGTTATGTCTATGTCTTCTTAAGCTAATGAAATCATGTTTATTTATTTTCATTAGTTTCTCCTTCACTCTCTCTTCTACACTACATTAACAACATTCTAAATACACCATGGTCTTCTAACATCTATATCCTTTCCATATTTACTTCTGCACTCCTGTAGCCTACACCTATTTCTGGCTCCAAACACTAGTCCAACAAACCCTAAAATCTAAATTTTCACCAATACATAAACAATTATACATATCTAACCTAAAATTTATTTGCTTTAAAGTCATTACACTAATAAGAGACTTTGAGAGATCCCTCTCATGCTCAATAGGGTTAGCTACTGGGCTGAAGGTTGAGGTTACCCTTCTCGATCTCCTTTTAGGCTAGGAAATTGTAAGGGACTAACATTTTTGGTTTCGTTTCCAGGGAATGACTGATAAATCATTCCTGGGAAATACCTAATAGCTTTTAAAGAATGGGTTCTATATCTCACAACTTCCAGTATCTAATGATAGGCTGAATTCATAAATTTCATCAATCTAGGGTGTCAAATCCTGTCTTCTAAACCAAGTCAAACCCTGACCCAAATCCACCCTTCCTTGTTCAATATCTAGAAAGACTGCACATAAAACTTATATTACCCATTACTAAAAGTGTAGTTGGAAAAATAAAAGGAACAACCTCTCTTCCTAAAAATCTATTTTCGTTTGAGAAACTTCCTTTTGATGTTCAAATAGAATTGTCTATTTCAAAGGTCAAAGTCTGAGTCCTGCATCTCTGAAGTGACATTAGAGCCTTTAATAGTTGAAAATCA
>APFE031249126.1:40024-50260 GCA_000404065.3 Pinus taeda
GTGAAGGAAGATTCTCCAGGTTGTATTCTTATCATATTCACCTCCTAATTCGTTTTACCTCTCGGAGGCCACTAAATATGTTCAGCTACCTATGTAGGAGCATTGCCAAAATGTTAGAGATGATTCACATAAAGAACAAGGAGAATTACCCTACCCTATTTCATCATAGTCTGATCAAGACTATAGTCCTTCACCATGTTGTAGAGAATGCTATGACTTGGGAAGCCTTCTTGGAAACATCTCTCAAATGGCATGAAACTAATGTTGCAGCCCAACCATTTGGCATGCCAACATAAAAAATGGAAGTGGGGTCCTCTAGCAAATCAGTTGAGAAAACCAAAACATCTAAGCTTGAGGTGACCAAGATGTACAAGAGAGGAAAGAGGCTTGTGTTTGCTTCTCATGATGAGAAAGAGGCCAATCCTTCTACATAAGCAAAACAGGGATCGACAGCGAAAGATAAGGACATGGTTGAACATGAATTTGAGCTAGTTGATTTAGAGGAATAGGATCAGACTTCAAGCATGCAGCAGATGATTAGAGATAAAGACTATCAAATCAAAGATCTCATAGTAAACATGGACAGAGCAAGGTACATCATTTCATTGCTTGAAAATGACAATAGTCAGCTCAAAGCAAAGCAATTGATCTTGGAAAAAGAGCAACCCAAATTATTGTAGCAGGTTGGCAAGGGCAAAGTAGTCATTGAGTCAAGTGAGCCTGAAGGAAAACAGGGGAAGGATATCGAGAAAAGGCCAAGAACAAAGGGACTAAAGAAGGCATTGCAAGAAGAAGAAGAACACATTCTGTTGAATCAAGACCTAGACCTACAGGACAAAATTGCTCTTGAGGTCAATTAAGACAAGGCGTATTGGCTCAATAGGGTGAATGAACACTTGGGAAAGCTTCTAGAGAAGGCAAATAGAGACAATCAACTACTTAAGCATATGGCGTACCACTACTAGGCTCAAAACAAGATTATCAATGTCAAGGTAAAGCGGATTAAAAACAAGCTCAAAGATGCCAAAAAGGAAGAAAAGTGTTATCACTCAGGTTTTCCCAGAAGTTGTAAAAAAAGGGAAAGGAGGCTGAGGTAACCACAAACCAATCTTTTAGATACAGATTCTAGCCAATCTGCATCCAGAGAGGGCTCCCTCTTTAAGTTTTAGCTTTGTTTTGAAAGAGATTAGGCTAGTTGTCAAAGTTTAGGAGTTTTGTTTGAGTTTGGGTGGTGAGATTCAATAGCAGAGGGGTAGGACTGGCTAGGTTAGGCCATTGGGCTAATGGAGTCAAGGAAGATGGCTTAACTAGACTAGGTTTCTTAATAAACGATGGTTTTATAGAGCAAGGTGGTCAAACAAGGAATAAATAAAGATTTGAAATAAATGGAATGGTTTCAAAATGGGTGAAGAGCACTTAAGAATCCTTCAACCTATTTGAAAATAGGGAACTTGAATTGATTACTATTAAAGAGACATGAACTATTCTTTAATTAATAATCAAAATGAAAGAATTAGAAAATAGGAGCAATTAAGGTTTCACTGTTTATTCTAATTCAGAAGAAAACATAGAGAATAATAACTTTTGAAGACAGAGTGCAATCAAGCATATTACGAATTACTCCTTTTTATTTATCATTCAGATATGAAACATAGATGATATAAGAAACAAAGAAATCTTTAAAAGACAAGGTATAGATAACTTATTGATCCGATGTTTGATTCAAGAACTCTGTAGAAAGTCCTTTTCCTCAATTCTTTATCCAGCAAGCCATACAAAAATTTGATCCAATTAGCACTTTATTCCAAAAAACCAATATTACAACATTATATATGAATCCACCCAAAATACTTCAAATGAAGAAGTATTTATACCAATTGTAAACTAAAATATCTTGAAAAAATATCAAGATTAGTTTCACAAATATCTCCAACTGTTTACATTAATAAAACTTAAATAAAGGACATTCAAAACTAATGAATCTATTTGGCACTATTTCTATGGATTTATGGTGAAAAACAAGAGAAAGTCGAATTTGATAGCAACTCTTAGTTGATGATGAGGCATCCCAGTCACTAACTGCATCCTTCCTTTGTGCATTCTGCCCCATAAATTCTGCAAACTTAAGGTCCAATTATACGATTTTATATCTCAATTCATGATAGATATATAAAATAGTGAAAGAGGTTTTTGTAGATAAGACTATTGTGGAAATAAGCCTCTGTCAATTTCCCAAAATGCATCTCCAGCTATTCAAAATATTTTCTGCAAAAAGATGTCAAAAACACGATTTTGCACAAACTAAAAAATAGGCTGTGAAGCCATGCACTTATCTCCCTCTTTCTAATACCTGCGTAAAAAGTGAGATATGTTTTTCTAGCTTGGCCTATTCGGAACAAAAACTACTTCTAGTTTCTCAAAATACTTCTTGGATTAGCCAGAATAGTTTCTAAAAAACTATGACTTAAACAAGAAATTTCTGAAGAATGTACCATTTTTGCTCCAATTTCATCTTTTAACCTTAAACATCTTTTGACTGTTTCTCACTTTTACTTTGGATAAAATTCATTGTAGCTGGTGAAAGTGTTTTCGTATTTATTTAGCCCTCAATGTCTTCATGTTTAATTTCACTGTTTACTGTTTACTTTTTACTTTTACCGCTTTGTTTTTTCATCTGTCTTCACTTTGACATGAATTTGTATACTATGTTTTGCAACTGTCTTCCCTGCTGTTTATCTTCATGGTAGTTGATTTACTTGACTTGGTCTTCAATCTGATACACTTTGATGGTTTTTTACTATGTCCTTTTACCTTCCATCTCTACTTGAATAGATTTGATAAAAATCTTGGAGTAAACAGGTCTTATGACTAGTATTAAGACTATTTATCCAAGGTTGTGGTCTTCTGATCATCTGAAAAACAAAACAAACTATTACGAAAACATTGGCTTGTAGGAGAGGTCGAAAAGGTTTCCTTTGAGCTTGAAAGGTCTGTCGAGTGAGTCCAAAATGCTTTTCAGGAGGTAAACCATGCTCGAATCGGTTAACAGAGGCTTCAAGTGGCGCAAATGGGTTACATAAGTCTACATAGTAGAATGGGCAAAGGACAAGAAAACATGGGTTCTTGGGGTTTGAACTTTAACGGGCAAACTTTCAAATATGGTGCGAACTGAATAGTAGATGGTTTGTCACGTAGCAGGCAGGCAGTAAGAGAGATCTATCGCACTGCTTTTAGGAACGGGTGGTAATGAACCTTGGACTAGTAATTCCATTGGTTGCTTGACGTGTGGCGGTGGTACGGTGTGAAAATTGCTTGGTGATCGTGCGTTAACGTGCTGTCACCAAGGGTCGCGCGATATCAATAACAACCATTGGATGATGGGGGCGCAATTAGATGGTGGACTGGAGGCGTGATGCGACGAAGTTTAACTGCGGTGGGCCCAACACAATTAAAAAATTAATTAATCGTATCGAGGTGATTGTGAATGGATGGGGAGGTTATTAATTAACCGTGAGGGTTAATTAATCCTTTTTTATGCAGTGGGGGATTAGGCTATTAACTAGTTATGGGTTAACTAGTTAATCCTAGTTGAAACATACTTATGGTTATAATTGACTAATGGGGCGGGATATTAATATTTCAGGGTTTTTACATATATTTAAATAATATGGGAAAGGGTGAACCTTTTCGGGAGTTATATAATATAATTCAGAAATTAATATGAAACAATGTGATAAAAAGCACTAAATAAAAACATTAGAGTATATATTTAAACTTAGGCTTAAAGTGGAAAAGGGGTTTTTATGTGATATTACGCATTTTTCCTAAGTAAAATAGGATTTTACTTAGGAAAAGACTTATGAGAGTGAATGAATGATTAATGGATGATTCTAAGTACATAGGCTTTTTAAATTACCAGGGCGAGGGTCTGGTCCCTTCAAAAGTCAGGGAAATGCTCTAAACCCCTTTAATTTTCAAAGACCTTAATACTTTATGGGAAATTAGTGAAATCTTTAGGGGAAAATGTGAATGGAAGTTAGTTATTTGACCTTGTCTTGCTTGAACTGCATCAAGTGTAATGTCTGCTTTGCACTTGTGATAAAAATAAAAGTTAACACATTTAGAAACATGATCCATCACAAGTATCATTTTGCAACACCATCTACCTATCCTACCTATATTAGCCTGACATTTTTTCTTCTTTATTTGGGTGCACATAGACTGGAAAACCCTTATCAGTATTCTTTTTCTTTACATAGAAAGGCTACCTAAGTCTGCACTTATTACATCCAAGGGCTCAGATTACACTGTTGAGCTCCTTTTTATTTATTCTACCTATCTACTTATTTGCCAAGATTACACTGTTTGGTCAAATATTTCTTCTCTATCTCTAAAACATGAAATTCAAATATGAACTAGCCAAGCTTGAGCTATTTGACTATTCATCAATTGTGGCAAAAGTTTAACAAGTTGCTCACAATGCTTATTATAGGAAATGAATAAGTAGTGGCATTTAGACTTGCACACTTTCCTGGTCTATTTTTGTTTGGGGTTCATTTCTCACTTTTTTGACCATTTTATTATTTTCACCCTTTTATTTTTCTTTTAGGGTATACCCTCTTTACATTTTTTAAATTTTTTTATTTTTTGACAATATAAAAAACCTTTGCAACAAGGAAAGGTATGAACATATTACATAGCTCATCAAGTCAATCATGAAATATGACACCTATTGGTATAAGAGCATAACAAAAAGGATGAAGGAAACTTAGAGCTACTTGTTGAAGCATCTATGAAGGTTTAACATAACTAATTTTATAGCTCTCCGCTAATTTTGAGAAAATTCTAAGCATTTTTGGTTTTTGGTGAATTTTGAGGCCAAATTCAAAAGTTTAGTAGTTCCAAGAGCGTGTCTACATTTTTGGAAATATCTTTCCATACTCTAAAAACCCATTTTCTCATATTTTCTAGAGGTGGCTTAGGTTTTGAGAAAAGTGGAAAAAAACAAGCATTCTGGACCATTTTTTGACAGGCAATGCACTCCTAGAGCGACATTGGGAGAATGGATTTTGAATTCCTTCCCCTAGTTTAGTTTTAAAAATTCAAACTGTTCTGGAAACTAGACTTGAAGAGCTAGTGGACCATTCTCTCATATTTGGATTTGGACATAACAAAGGCACCTAAAAGTTAGCTCAAAGTCAGTGCTGTGCTTCTGCATTTTTCTGTGTTTTAATTTGTAAATTTCACTGTGTAAATTTTCTAGTTTTCGATTTGTCTTAGTCAAAGTTAGACCTCTTTATGTAATGGCACTTGTTTTGAGGCTAGGTGATGTAGGCATGAATAAATCTACATGATAGTTTGTTTTTGATGTTTATTAGGCCTCATAAGGAAGAAAACTCCTAAACAAACTCACTAAGAAGTGTTTGAGTTTCAACTTCTCGCTCTCACCTCTTGGTTGAGAGAAACTTAGAGTCAGTTCCTCCACCAAGGAATTTGACTCTTGAAGGTGGGAAAGTAGTTGAGGAGAGTCTATATGTATCATTTCTCTTTTAGAGAGAAGTGTTGGACTCTTTGTGGAGGCTTGCATATAATCATCTTTACAGCTAATACAAAGATAGTTGCAACTATTTTTAAGGAACTCTATACCAGTGAGTTCATGGTATTTGTTCTTATTTTTATTTGTTTTCTAATGGTTAAAACATCTCTATATACATGGTATCTCTTCTTTCTATTGATGCCTTACAGTCAAATATACAAAATTCTTGTCCTCAAGTTCTGTTTATCTTGTTTTCATAGTTATGTTTATGTCTTCTTAATCTAATGAAATCATGTTTACTTATTCTCATTAGTTTCTTCTTCACTCTCTCTTCTATACTACATTGACAATATTCTAAATACACCATGGTCTTCTGACATCTAGCTCCTCTCCATATTTGCTTCTGCACCCCTACAGCCTAGACCTATTGGTGGCTCCAAACCCTAGTCCAACAAACCCTAATATCTAAATTTTCACCAATACACAAACAACTATACATATCTACCCTAAAAAATATTTTCTTTAGAGTCATGTCATTGATAAGAGACTTTGAGAGATCCCTCTCATGCTCAGTAGGGTTAGCTACTGAGATGAAGTGGTTAGAGGTTATCCTTATCGATCTCCTTTCAGCATAGGAAATTGTAAGCGACTAACATTTTTGGCATCGTCACCAGGGAATGACTGATAATTCCTTCCTCAGAAATATCTAAGAGCCTTCAAATAACTAGTTTTCTAGTTCACAACTTCTAGTATCCAGAGATAGGCTAAATTTATAAATTTCATCAGTTTAGGGTGTGAAATCCTAGCTTCTAAAAGACATACCAGGTCAAACCCTGATCCAAATCTACCCTTCATTATTGAAGATCCAGAAAGACTCCTCAAAAAACTTAGATTACCCATTACTAAAAGTGTATTTCAAAAAATCAAAAGAACAACCTCTCTTCCCAAAAATCTATTTTCCTTTCAGAAACTTTCTTTTGATGTTTAGATAGAATTGTCTCTTTCAAGGTCAGAGTCTGAGTCCTGCATCTCTGAAGTGACATTAGAGCCTTTAACAGTTGAAACTCACTCTATTTCTTCATAATCTTTGTCTGCTAAAACTGACCATGAATTGTGGTCGAATTTGACAAACTTCAATCCCTTACTGACCAACTCCAGATCACTAATGAAAACGCCCTAATCCAAAATCAAATTGAATACCTAGCCACTGCTTCATCTTCTATTTCACCCCTAAATACATGCACTACATCTCCAAGTACTTTAGAACCCTCATGTTTTCTTCCACCACCTTCACTTGTTCTATATTTACCTGTACAACCAACTGTAGTATCCCCACCACCTCCAGTAGTCATGAAACGATTTCCACCACTTTCACTGCTTGCTCAACTTGCTGCTCTGCCTCAAAATTATGGTCAAAGACTCCCCTTGTTTGATGGAAGTGTAGAACTTATAGCTCAGCAACATGTTCATAAATTAGTGGATTTCATTAATTTAGAAGTAATTGATGAAGATAATGCCAAGATGAGGATTATAGCTCAGAGTTTTTCTGGAGATGTTAAGAAATGGTTTCTAAGTATGGCTACCAATTCAGTCAATAGTTCTCAAAGGTTGATTGAATTACTCTTAACTCATTGGCCAGAGAAGAAAAATCGATTGCAGATATAGGCTGAGTATAATTCAATGAAAATAAATGCAGCTGAGACAATTCAAGAATTTACAACAAGGTCTAATTTGGTATACAATTCTATTCTTGATTACATGAAGCCTCCACCTATTCTAGCACTTCTCAATTATCCCAATGCCTTTGACCTAGACGTGGCATATTAGCTCAGAGAGAGGCCTTGCTACTCTTGAAGAATTGTAGCAAAATGCTGTGACTGTTGAAGCCAATCTACTTATCAAGAAGTCTAAGTGAAAGCTTGAGAGGACTGAGAAGAATGTTGTGTTTAAAGAAGAACCTTCATTATCTTCAGATGTAAAGCTTGACAGTCTAATCACAACCATGGAGAGAATGATGGATAGAATGTCCATAATTGGTCGACCAGCAGAACCTTCAGTGAGGAATCCTAACTTTCACGGACAACAACAACAGTTCAGAAATTGACAGAAAGAGCAGTGAAACCAAGAACCTCAAGGCCAAGTAAGAGCTCCATTTCAGCAAAATTATATTGAATGCTAGGATTAAGATGAAGAAGAGATTATAGAAGTGAATCACTTCTTTGAACAAGATTAGCTGCCTACTTTCCTCACAGAAGAAGATCAATTTTTTGAACATTCTTTCATACTGAGTGATCAACAACTTGTGCATGCAAGTGATGATCTGTGGGCTGTTCAAACTGAAGAATACCAAAGAGGATATCAAAAAACCCGTAGTCATCTCTAAAAGTAGTACAACTTGAAGAATAGAAATGTACCTGTTACTTTGAATTAGAAAAGACAAAACATACAAAAAGACACACCAAGAAAGGAACTAGCTCTTGCATGTTAGAATAAAGAAAAGGAAATTGTCATACTAAATCGGGGCAAGACAAGTGAAGCCTCCACCAATAATGTAAGAAAGGACAAAGACTTTCAAACTGAAAGTCATAAGAAAGAATCGCAAGCTAAAGGACAGGAAGAAAAAAAGGATATCACTGCAAAGGAAGTAGAAAAGGAATATAATCTTTTTTGTTTGGAAAATCAAATTTCTAAATTGAAGGTTTCTATTTCCCTCACTGAATTAGTGAGGAATGACAAATATAAATTTTAGATTGCAAAAATTCTTAAGTTTGACCGGATGTCAGATATAGTTAATGTGGTTGATGATGAACCAACAATCCTTTTTGGTCTAGCCTTAAGATGAAGTCATGAAGATAGTGAAATCCATCCTTTTTATCTAAGTCTTAAACTTCATGATTTTATACTCCATAGGACCATGCTAGATTCTAGTGCCTCACATAATCTTATGCCTAAAGTCATCATGGACAAACTAGGGCTGAGTATCACTCGACACTACCATGATATTTATTCCTTTGACTCCAGGAGAGTCAAATGCCTTTGCATAATTAAAGACTTGGTAGTATCCTTGGACCAAATCATGGCCAAGAATGTGCTTATGGATGTAGTGGTTTTTGATATTCCTCCTAGGTTTGGCATGTTGCTTTCAAGGTCTTGGGGAGAAAAACTAAAGGGTACTCTATAGCTTGACTTTTCATATGCCACTATCCCTAATTTGGTTAGCTCTAGAAAATTTGTAGAGAAAAGAAGATGAATTTCATGATCAACAATAAGGAAAAGCCAATAAATCATCCTATACATGTTTTTCATGTTGATCTTGATTCTTTCATTTTATATAATGATATGAATTATGTCGATGATGAAAGTTAGCTAATATAAATTTCAGAAGTTCCTAATGTCATGAGAAGCATGCATAAAGTCATTATAGATAAAGGGAAAGAGGTGAATGAAGAGTGTTTGCAGCTAGCATATCCTATTGAAGGGATAGAAAGGATAATGCATAAAATAGAGAGTTTTGAGATAGCTGATCATCTTCCTCAAGAGAAAACGGTCCAGTCTTCAGTGATACTTTTTCCTGATGAGGAAAATGGTCTTTGGGCCATGGAACCTGATGGTGCATTGGGAAGAGAAGGTGCTAGGATTGGTGTCTAGATACATGGTCCATTACATCAGTCAAGTAAAATTCCTTGAAATGTGAGAATGAGTTCTTACACATTGGCTTTTGAGTGTTCAAACAATGAGGCAGAGTATGAAGCATTGATTGTTGGCCTCAAAATTCTGAAGAAGTTGGAAGCAAAGAAGATTTCTATTTATGGTGACTCCAAATTAGTAATCAAACAAGTTAAAAGGGGATACCAGGCCAAACATCCAAGAATGAGAGCTTATTGAAATGTTGTACTTGACGTCCTCAAGACTTTTTTAGAATATACTTTGTCTCTTATTCCTAGAACTCAAAATGTCATAGCTGACTCACTCACCTATGCACCAAGTATGGTGAAGATTCCTAGTCATTCTAATCAGAAGTATTCCATCCATGTCAAACATTGCCCAAATGTCCCAAATAATATGAGATTTTGGCTGGTGTTTTGGGATGATAAATAGATAAAAATTTTCTACAATTGAAAGGAGAATTTCAGAATTCTCACATTGATGATGCATCGAATATGAATGATTCAGATATCCACTCAGCTGAGATTGAATTATTGCAACTCACGGAAAAAAACATTCCAAGAGGCTTGGTGCCTTTGGAAGAGTTGTTTGATCGTGATGATGTTGCTAAGAAGTCCACCATGGTTCCTACAGAAAAAGGTGTTGAAGATGTAAACATTGGCGCAACTGATAATCCTAAGATGGTTAAGCTATGAATTTCCTTCTCTCTTGAAACAAAAATTAAATATGTATTGTTAATTAAATAATTTGCTGATGTATTAGCTTGATATTATTTAGATATGAAGGTTTATTAAAAGAGTATCATTTACCATAACATTCCTATCGAGCTCGATCAAAATCCATTTCGCCCAAAACTAAGGAGGATTAATCCCAAGCTGCTGCCATCAATTGAGAAAGATGTAAATAAGCTTTATAAGTCTAGTATCATAGTCCCTATTAGATTTTCATAATGGATGTCTAATCTAGTGCCTATAAGAAAGAAGACAGGGGATATCTGTCTATGTATTGATTTCAGAAATATGAACAAGGTATCC
>APFE031249126.1:51393-67034 GCA_000404065.3 Pinus taeda
AAGCCTACAAATCTCATCAAAGGGAAAGGTTTAGCTAAACTTGTGCCTAAATCAAATCTACATGCACTAGACATCAATTTGATTGCTACACTTTCTGACGAACAAGAAGAAGATGATCCTTTCCTACATGTTTCAAATATGTTTATTTCCTCTCCTTGGTATTCTGACATTGTCTATGTCAGCAACACTTGAATCCTCCACCGAAAGTCCACAAAGGTAAAGCTAGATCTCTAAAATTGAAGACTTCAAAATATTGTATTCTAGATGGTATTTTATATTCGAAACATCTCGATGGTGTGCTGCTGAATTGTTTGGTGGAAAATGAAGCCAAGGATGTCATGAGAGATTTCCATAAAAGATATTGTGGTGGTTATCACTTTTGGAAAAATACAACAAATAAGATCTTAAAAGCTGGCTTTTATTGGTTGTTCCGAGAAAACTAGTGTCTTTTTGATTGACTAGCCTCTAGGATTGGCAGCTATCCTAGAAACAAACAATCAAAGAAGTTTGGGACTTCTTCTATGTATGATAGATAAGAGAGAGGAAAATGAACCAACTTGGATCTTCTGCTTAAATCCTTGCTTTATCTCTCTCCCCCTTGACAGAGCTTGCAACTCCTCTCCTACTTATCCCGCTTAGAGAATACCTGTAGAAACACAGTAGAAAAACACTCTCAATGCATCTTGATCTATTATATCATAAGCATTACAAAATCATAAATACAATGAACATACAATGGCATTCACAAATAATAACATTCACAATTGCATAGTTGTATGGAAGAAAACTCAAAGAACTTTATTAAATAGAAGGGAGAATTACAACCCAGCTGTCTGATCCAGCATCAAAGCCCTCTTCACCTCATGAAAAACAAGATCACACCAACAATACAATGCTATTTCTCAACCACAAACTATCAATAGTTCCTTGCAAATTACAAAATTCTAGCCTCTAGATATCTCAGATGAGGGATCAATTTATAGATGTGTGCAAGGGTGTGAGTCATCTCTAGGGTTTTGATTAGTGTCATTCCACTTTTTTTGTTGGTTCCACTTGGAGATTTCTTGGATATATTACTTATCCCTGGGCAAATTCAAAGAGGCAAGTGTCATAGAAGAAGTTTCTAGAAGATTCCATGAGCATCCACTTAACAAACTGTCTCAGACATTTGTCCATCCTCACTTATCACACCTTACAGAAAGCCTCATCAGTGTGCATCGCACCTTTCTATTGTAGAAGTTAGTATGAATCGCACCATGACAGTGGAGCAGTCAGTATGGTCCAGTTTTGGCCAGTTCTGGATGGTTTTTCAGGTGGAACATTTGGAGAATGATATAATCAGTTGACCATGATCCTTTAGGGTATGAAACAACACTTTTAGGGGTTAAAGAGCCCTAGTTTATTGACATATAAGATTGGGGTTGTTGTGCCCAAATATGTCTATAATAGTTTCCCCATAAAGCATGAAGTCGTAAATCTT
The DNA here is from genome assembly GCA_000404065.3 of Pinus taeda. Lineage (NCBI taxonomy): Eukaryota > Viridiplantae > Streptophyta > Pinopsida > Pinales > Pinaceae > Pinus > Pinus taeda. The sequence goes on from APFE031249126.1 coordinate 52,874, forward strand.
TGATGTCGGGTGAAATGCTTTATCATGACGATCCGAGATTTTCGAAACTGGAAGGGGATCTATATAAGATACAATATAATACATCATCATAATATAATTTTCATGATATAGTTGAGGTGGGAATTCCCATGCTCAACTTTATAAATTCATTGCATGTACATAGAAAATAGAGTCATCTACATACGCAGACTGGTGATTCTTCAAATGTAGATTCATCATCCCTTGCTTAGATGACCATCTGTGTAGCTTTTGTGTACATTTGATGTCTTTATATCCCTGAATATATTGTAGCTTAGATGGATGAAACTAGATGGGGTCTTCAATCTCGTTCAATCTTCACCCGATGTACAAGTCAATCCATGTGAAGGGATGTTCTGAAGTTGAACATGGAAAGACATCGCTTGATTAGCAACTAATAATGTAAGTTGTTAATAGACACGAGAGGAATCACTGATAATGTTAATGACCATCAAGGTATTACAATAAAATTCACGTGGTGTGAATATATGGTTCGACATTGAACATCGTGCAAAGTATTTCGGTCAAAGGCCATTGGCGTCAACCTATCGCCAAAAGTGAGAAACTTGCCATTGAGGCATGCAAGCTTCAAAGTATTGAAAAAGTTGTTTCTAAGTCAACTTCTTGGATAATGAGCTGATGTTGATAAGAAGAGACCCTTTATAGGAGGGCCTTAATGTATCCCACATCTATGACATGAAATGAAGAAAATTATTTTCTGGAGATGAAAACGATTTGAGGACACAAAATTTAGGAATGGCAATCATGAGAAATGGAGGGTGAAGGTATTGCAGTGGATGAGGCATTAATTGGATGGTGGTTTCTCAACTGAATGACTTCTCTTGAACATATCAGCAACACTAAGATGGATTGGTAGTGTTAACCCCAATATATGGATGGTGCAGAATACAAATGGTGAAGTGATCAGTGAACGGAATAACCCAACCTGACTCAATCAAGGTGACGGAGTGAAAGTTTCATGTTCAAGAGCGACCTACTACCATAAAATTCTTCAAGTTCTCTTCCCTTTTTCCCTAGTGATTGCTGACCAGTACCTCTTTATTATTTTCAAGCTTGAGGAGGATAACATATGCTTGTTCTATAATTTTCCCTTCAGGCAAACCCGTCACTATGTTTTAGCGAGTCTAGTGACAGTGAAACTCATTCTTGTCTAGGTGGACAAGCTTTTTTCTATTGTTTTAACGCGTTTAACGACAACGACAACTCATTCCTTTTCATGTTTAGAGAGTTTGAAAAGGGATGAAAAGGAAACTCCAATATTATTTTTCATAGCATAGTCCCTTAAGTTTGAAAAAAGGATAAAATAATACATAAGGGGTGACGTTTCGATCACTTTAGTGAGCCAAAAAGACAAGCGCTCGAACTTTTTCATGAGATAATCCCCCAGGTCTGAAAAGGATTAAAATATACAGGAGGGTGGCACTTCCAATCACTTTAATGAGCTGGAAAGGCCAATAGCTTGACAATATTTTCATATTTAATGAGTCTGACAAGAGTTTAAAGGAGACGTGGTGTTTAGGGTAGCAACTGGTTCCGGGTAAGCTTGGAACTTCTCAAAACATGGTGATGTGAAGAGGTTGGTCAATAGGACCACTCGTCGCAACTTTTCCTCAAAAGGGTAAAAAATTAAGTGGAAGCATATGATCAGCCAGAAGGATGAAGGTAATGGAAGGAACACAACTAAGACTCAGAAGTATAATAGCATGACAATGACAAAGTTTATTTACTGAAGGCGGGTTCATTTTTTAACGAGTTTGAACTGTGGGGAACCATGATTAGTGGTAGGTTTATTTTTTAATGAGCTTGAACCATGCAACAACATATGCTCAGGTGGTAGGTTTATTTTTTAATGAGCTTGAACCATGCAACAACATATACTCAGCTTTTAGTTCTCCTTTTTGTGTAAACTAGAAATGACAAAACTAAAAATCTATAAAATCTATAAAAAAAACTAAGGAACTACTGAGGTTAGGTAGGATGGTTTCATCCAAGGAACAAACAAAACACTTCCTTTGCTTCATCTACAATGCAGATGAAGGTGAATGGTGTGTCAGACCAATCACCTAACCTAAGAAGCTAAACAGCAAAAAAAGATAACAAGCTAAAAAGCTAAAAAAGGCTAAAAAATGAAATTGAAAAAAAATTTCATGCCCCCAACATGATGAAAAGGAGAGTCTCTGGTAACCATATGGGAATCACTGTGGTTAAGTAGGATTGTTTTGTCCAAATAGTAGACAAAATGCTTCATTGAATTTGTCCGCCAAATAGACGAAGGTGAATGGTGTGTCAGACCAATCACTTAACTTTCAGGGAAATTCATATGATAGGATGGTTTTGTTCACCAAATAGAAAAAACGCTTCCTTAGTTTCATCCACAACACGGACAAAGGTGAATGGTGTTTCAGACCAATCACATAACCGAAAAGGAAACCTATCTTTTTGGCTAGGAGTTTCCGCGAAATAGACAAGGGGGCATGCCCCCTAAGCTTCGTTACATTCGTTAGACTACTCCAACAATCAGGTGGATGGAATTAAGGTTGAAGAGACACTCTTGACACAAAAGGACCATTTAGGGATGATGATTGATTTGGAGCAATGCTTGAACCGGGGAATGAAAACTAGTTAATAGTGACAATTTTTCCTTGATTCAGGAAACACATCACTTGAAACAGTGTTGAAACAATAGTTTCCATGTTGTAAACATTGTCATGTCCAAGGAGTAGATTGTAATCTAACAGTCCTGGGAATACCATCATGTTCAAGTGAACGGTTTTCCTTCCTAAAGTTATCGGTAACTTAGGAAGGATCCCTAATGGTCGATTGGTCCCTTTGTTAAAGCCTGACAAATTCTGTGTGACAAGCATAAGCGATGGAAAACCAAGTGCTTTCCAAGCAGTTGAGGAAAGGATATGCACTGATGCCCCTTCATCTATGATAGTGCTAGACACGATCATTTTGTAAACTTGTACTATGATCTGGAATTGTACATTAGAAGGAAGGAATAATTTTGCTAGTCAATTTCCATCAAAGGAAGTGACTAGACTACTTGGAGGGGGTACCATATAAATGGTTGAATTAACCCCTTGAGTAGTGGGAACTAGGGGATTCTCTTCCTGTTGTGAAGGAATGGACGGATTGCCCCCATGTTCATCAGACTCTGAAGTAACAAAGAGATTTTGAATGGTATCGTTCTCACTCTCTCGAGGACTGGTATGATCTTTTGAAGGCAAAACTGGGTCGACTACCATCTCGACCTATTCAATTTGGTTCGGTATGGAATCAGAAGATTCACTTTCAGCGATAGGTGTTTCGACCGATGGTTGAGTTATGTCAATTGGATTTTCAACTAGTAAAGGACTTGGGGAGAGTCGTGTATCCAGATGGAAGTCGCTGCGGCAAAGTAGGATGACTATGCAAGACTCTTTTGGCTTCATCCAAAAAAGGACACCGAGGAAGGGTATGGTCCTATTCACATAAGCTACATGGAATTTTGACCTTTCCTTTCTATCCATGAACTTTACTATTACTAGTTGATGGTGTGCTGTCAACATGATCACCAAAGGTTGATGACACCTGTTGGTGCAAACGGGGGGACCATTCTCTCAAGATCTGAGGAATGCACGAACATTCTCAATGAAAATGGTCTCCTCTACAAATTATGCATGGATATCTGGGTTTGCAAAGTTTAACTAGATGTTGCATGGTTGCTCCCTTGTTGAATTGACTTCTTCTTCTTCTCCTTTCCTTTCTTCTTCTTCTGAGCCACCCGGTTACTAGCATCACTACTTTCACCAAGTGAAGAGGAAGAAGGGGAGGGAGAAATAAGTGATGAAGAAGGTGAAGGTTCATCTTCAATATTAACTGGATGTTGATTCGATTGCTGAGGAATCACGGTATTTTGAATGAAAGAGGTTGAGAAAAGCCAAACTGGTAGGCCAATTGTGATTCCCGGAAGGGACAATGTGGCCATATATAGAGAACTAATATTTGCCCAAGAAGAAAATGGACTAGGATTCCCCTCAAAAGGGATTCCTTGATTGGTGGACTCCATTATCTCAATCTAAGATCAACAAAGGAATAAGGATGTTATTCCAAATTTTTTCAATTTTAATGACACTTTGACAAAACTTTTCTCTTTCAATTTTTAAGAGTCTAGAAAAAGTTAAAGATGAATCTACTCCCCTTTGATTTTTAATGAGCCTGAAGTGACAAGTGCTCAGATGGGATTTTCTTTTAAAGAGTTGGAAATGAACGAAAGTGACTACTCTGGAAATCTAGATAGAGGGATTACCAAACCAATCACAAAAATGCAATATACACTGTGGTTGTAAATTAAAGAGAAATTACCAAGGACTTATGTATGGCAGTCAATCTTCCCAAATTTTGTGTTCAGTGCAATGCGATCGATCGGGCGGTAGTCACGATTTCCTATGGATAAAGGATGTAAGCCTATTGTGGTCTCCCAATATATACTCGATGGTACGAGGGAGTACAAGTCTGTTCTAGTACTTGTCATATCAAAGAGGAGGAATCACCCAACCTTCGATGAAAACAATATTTACTAGATTTTACGACGCCGAAACACGTCTCTAGCCTAGACCTCTAGATGTGTTGCGTTAGGTTCCAAAGAGTTGTTAGGTTCATTGAGATTTATTTTAGAGTTGATCTTGTTTAAAAAATTCCCTTTCAATGGTTCACCATGTTATGTTGAATTCAAATTCTAAAAATGCAATCTACAACGATAAGAAATCATTGTTTATTTTGATCAATGAAAATCCTAGCTACTAGGGAAAGAAAATTATGATTCTTTCAAACAAAGAACAAAGAGCACACACTAAATGCACTTTCCTAAATCATTTCTTGCACACAAGATAAAAGCAAGTGCAAATGCATGTATTTTTTTTTCCTTCCCTTAATGTGAGAAATGCCAGAAAGGAGAAACAAATGTAGCAAAAGATCTGAAATACTTTACTCAGAGCGACAGTTTGACAATTTCTTTTTCTAAATAGAAAGGAAGACTAATCGACACTTTTCAATTTCAAATAAAAATGCTTTCGAGACTTTGAATAACAATAAATCAAATCAAATACATGACAAAAAGTTCAATCGACTATTCAGAGAAGGAAGACTCGAAGACACTTCTCTTTTCGACACAAAATCGCAGTTACGACACTCTTTGTACCAAAATGACAGATTGATTTAAGCAACGTTTCAACAAAGGATTGCAAATGATGGACAAATACATAGAAACATTTAGTAATCCTAATCAATGGAGGTTGATCTATGTAATGCAAGAAGGCTTCACTAATGAGCCACTGTTCATAAGTAGCAAATGAACTAAACAGAGCTAAAAACAAGGACAAAAACCCCAAATTTCAAGAAGGGAAATAGGATTAGTCAGTCATCGCAACTAGGCTTCACAAAAACATGGATGAATCACACTTTTTAGGCTAAAGAGGTGTGATGCATACTGGTTGATAGTGACATACAATGCAATGGGCCTGGGAGCACAACTGAGGTGGGTTTTGGCTCAAATTTGCAGTTGATTTTAGTGATTTAAGCTGAGCTATGACGGATAGTAAAGAGAAAAGTACAGAGGAATGATCTTGGGAGGTTATTGAGCTACCAAAAGGGCATCTTGTAAGTCAAATTTTCAATTCATAAATTAAACCAAAGATTGACAAAAGAAGCATTCATCTACTATGCAATTGCAGAGCAGGAGCAGTTCAAAGGCTATCTGGCTAACTTCAGGCTCCATCTATAGTTTATAAAGAAAAAAACAATAAAATACAAACATCTATTCATTCCCTAGTGGAGTCGCCATTTTGTTTCTGGGAAAACTAGTGTCTTTTTGATCAACTAGCCCTCTAGGATTGGCAACTATCCTAGAAACAAATAGTCAAACCAATTTGGGATTTCTTCTATGTATGATAGATAAGAGAGGTGAAGGAACCAATCTAGATCTTCTGCTTAACTCCTTGCTTGATCTCTCTCCCCCTTGATAGAGCTTGCAACTCCTCTCCTACTTATCCCGCTTAGCGAATACCTGTAGAAACACAGTAGCAAACACTGTCAAAGCATATTGAACTATTATATCATAATCATTGTAGAATCATAAATACAATGAAAATACAATGGCATTCACAAATAATAACATTCACAATTGCACAATTGTATGGAAGAAAATTCAAAGAACTTTATTAAATAGAAGGGAGAATTACAACCCAGCTATCTGATCCAGCATCATCCTCCCAGCATCAAAGTCCTCTTCACCTCATGAAAAGAAAGATCACACCAACAATATAATGCTCTTTCTCAACCACAAACTATCAGCACTTCCTTGCAAATTACAAAATTCTAGCCTCTAGATCTCTCAGATGAGGGATCCATTTATAGATGTGTGCAAGGTTGTGAGTCATCTCTAGGGTTTTGATTAGTGTCATTCCACTTGTTGTTTTTGGTTCCACTTGGATATTTTTTGTATCTCTTACTCATCCCTAGGCGAATTCAGAGAGGCAAGTGTCATAGGCGAAGTTTCTAAAAGATTCCATGAGCATCCACTTAGCAAATTGTCTCAGACATTTGTCCATCCTCACTCATCACACCCTATAGAATGCCTCATCAGTATGCATCACACCTGTCTAGCATAGAAGTCAGTATGCATCACACCTTGATAGTGGAGCAGTCAGTATGGTCCAGTTTTGGCTAGTTCTGGATGGTTTTTTAGGTGGAACTTTTGGGGAATGATGTAATCATTTGACCATGATCCTTTAGGGTATGAAACAACACTTTTAGGGGTTAAAGAGCCCTAGTTTATTGACATATAAGATTTGGGTTTCAGTGCCCAAATATGTCTATAACATTGGCCCACACTCTTTTCTGATGTATACAAAACAATGATGAGCTACCATGAATGTTAGATTTTTCAAGGAAAGATAAATCTTTTGCCATTTCCCTTGTAGCCTATCTCAATTTCAGCTCCTTTTTAACAGTGAAATCTTGATTTCATTGGTGAAATCCATCCTTCATCTTTGGCACAACATAAATGGATATTGACAGCCACTGACTACTTCACAAAGTGGATTGAAGCAATCCCAACTAGGCAAGCTACTAATTCCATTATCATTCAATTCGTTGAATCTAATATCTTTTCCAGATTTGTCTTCCCATAGAAAATAATTATTGATAATGTTGATGCCTTCAAACCGAAGAGAATGGTGGACTTCTGTGCCAAATACCATATTGTGTTAGGACATTCTACTACTTATCATCCACAAGGAATTGGTCTTGCTGAATCCTCTAATAAATCTTTGGTCAAAATCATCAAGAAGGTTCTAGAGGTAAAAAAGAATAACTAGCATAAAAATCTTATCAATGCCTTATGGGTGGATAGGTTCAACAATAAAAAAAATCAATAGGTATGTCCCCTTTTCAGTTGGTGTATGCAATTAATACAATTTTTCCTTCATCTCTTGTTGTCTCAATCATGAAAATTCTACAGGAATTGGATAGTGAGACTAATGATATGCAAAGAAGGATAAATCAAATGATTCATTTACAAAAGACAAGGGAAGAGATTCTTCATAACACATGTAAACTTCAGAAGAATATTGAGAAGATTTATGATCACAAGACCAAGGAAGACAATTTCAATCTAGGAGATGTGGTTCTTTGGTGGGATGCTAGAATTGAAGAAAAGGGAAAACATGAAAAATTTGAAAATTTATGGAAGGAACGTTATAGAATTTATGCCTTTAGAGGAAAGAATGCTTTCCTATTGGAATAAATGGATGGGGGAGATTATTCAAGAGGTGCGATCAATGGTAGGCTTCTTAAGCACTACTATGTCTAAAAGAGTTATGAATATCCATCATCATTGTATATATCGGTGTGTATTTTGTTTCCAGAAATCTAAGTGGTTTTCATAGGAGTTTGAAGCCCAAAGAGAACGCCCTAAGGCTTCTTTGCTCTACTATTATTTTTAAATAATGAGTCCATATAGGTGAGGATAGTTTCAAATAGAGGAGGAATGACCTGTTATAGAGTTTTATGAACCCAACGTTTCAGACTACCAAGTGAGTCCATCATCAAGGGATGCGACAATAGATATTCTAGAGATATTCATGATGTATCCATGAGATATATATATAAATTAAAATATAGCTTAGGGATACATCATGAATATCTCTAGATTATCTATTGTCACATCCCCTGATGATGGACTCACTTGGTAGTCCGAAACGTTGGGTTCATAAAACTCTATAACAAGTAATTCCTCCTCTATTTAAAGCTGCTGTTTTTCTTTTTATTTTACTTTTCAGTGATTTTCATGTCAAAAAATTAGTCAGTTTAAAGTCAAAAGTTTGTTTTCCTACATGTTGACTCCATTGCCCAATGGATGAGGCTACTAGGTCTATGGTGTTCTTGACACCTCCAAGGAGCTGCCATCCCTAGCTGGAGCCAATGTTAGTGTTAGTCTTGTTAGCTTGTCACTTGGATCAAATGTGCTTTTTCAATTCTTGTCAGGACTATCAAAATCAAACTTTTCATGTCACTAGGTTTACACAGTAAAATTTGGTCACTGTTTGGTTAGTCAAGAAATGAGGCCAGTCTTTTGAAAATTCACTCATGCTGGTCACCTATTACATTTATATGAAGGTTTCATAATAAAAGCAAGTCAGTCATCATCGTCATTCCATTTAGTTTCAGGTCATCCATTAGGTCGCTAAGGTTTCCAAGGTCCATCATTTTCATCAATAAATTCAGTAGTGAATAGAACATGACCAACAACTCTTTGGTATTGATTTGTGAGTCATCACACATTCATCATCTTTTCATGTTTGAGAAGTTCCAGAAGAAGAAGTTCCAATACTTAGGAAAGTGAAAAGACAACTTAGGTTTCATTTTTAAAGGTGACTCTATTTTCAAAGCTGAAAAAAATAAGTTGTTCAAAGGTTTGTGGGTCCCATTTCTTTTTAAAAGGAGAACTAAAATTGCCTATATAAATTCAAAAGCTCCAAACTTGTTTTGTTTACCTCTCATTCACTCTTGCTTATTGAGCTCTCCTACCCAAAAGAGAGAAAAAGTTGATTTTCTAGGAAAAACATGAAAAAATCTCAAGGCCCTGCGCTAAGAGACACTGTGCTACACTTGGAGGCCTAACAGTGTGCTTGGGTGCTCCACTTAGGCTAACTACATTTTGCTCAGGCCAGAGTGTCCAGAAAATGCCCAAATCTCTCCCAAAATCAATTTTAAATCTTTCTAACCTGATTTCATTGCTTCCTAAGCCAAGCAACAAGTAAGTACATCATCGCACTTCCTTCCTTATTTTTCAAAATCATCTCATGCCAATGATTTTTCAAACTAGGGTTTTGTAGTGAATTTTTCATGGAAAATGATAGGTTGATGATGGCCATTTCATTTCTTGTCTTTTAAACATGTAAAATTTGGCCCTACACCTATATACATGTTTGATAAACTATTTAAACTACTTAGTCAACCTCAAAACAAAGATTTATCTCTCCAAAACTGAAACCCTAGTTCATTCCTAGCGGTTTTGGGCACTTTCACTAAAAGCTTTGTTTGTTTCTTCTCACAAGAATATCATTTCTCCATTGCTTTTCCACCCATTTATATCGGATCTCCATATTTCATTTCCACCTCTTTCAAACCTCCCTTACCATTTTGTCAAATTCCACCTTCCCATCACTCCATTTTCCATTAATACCTCAGAGTTTTTCTCATTTTTCTGTTGTTAGGGTTTCTATCATCATGGAAGTAGAATCTTCACCAGAGAGGAAAAGACATCACAAGGGAGGGAAAATACTCAGATATGAGCCATCAAATTTCAATGAAATCAACTCATATCCCTAAATCAAACATTGTTTTGAAGATGTACATTGACTGGATTTCTGCCAAAGGGTGAGTGAGGTCAGTTTTCATGAGCAGTTGACAGATTGGGTGGCAACTCAGTTAAAGGGTGAAAGTGCTGCTTTTGCTGGTGTTGAATTCACTTTTTCAGTAGCCTCCATTTCACTTGCTACAGGGATACCAGACAATGGTGAAAATTGGTTCAAAGGAATGAACTTAGATCTTGAGTATTACATGCCCTTCTTGAAAACACCATACAGGGAAAAACATGCTCATGTTATTCCTTTTAGATACTTATTGGAGAAGTATTCCCCTTTGATGAAGATTTTCATGAAGTTATTTACATGTGAAGGAAGATTCTCCAGGTTGTATGCTTATCATATTCACCTCCCAATGCCTTTTACCTCTAAGAAGCCACTAAATATTTGCAACTACCTATGTAGGATCATTGCCAAAATGTCAGAGAGGATTCAAATAAAGAAAAAGGAGCACTACCCTAGCCTATTTCACCATAGTCTAATCAATACTATAGTCCTTTACTAGCTTACAGAGAAAGGTATGACTTGGTAAACCTTTTTGGAAATAACTCTCAAATGGCATGAAACTAATATGGCAGCTCAACCATCTGGCATGCCAATATAGCAAATGGAAGTGGGGTCCTCCAAAAAATTAGTTGAGAAAACCAAAGCACCTAAGCTTGGAGTGACCAGGATGTATAAGAGAGGAAAGGGTCTTGTGTTTGCTTCTCATGGTGAGAAAGGGGCCAAGCCTTGTATATCAATAAAACAAGGATCGAGAGTGAAAGATAAGGACATGGTTGAATATGAATTTGAGCTAGTTGATTGAGAGGTAGAGGATCATAATTCAAGCATGAAATAGATGATCAGAGATAAACACTATCAAATCAAAGAGATCACAGTAAACATGGATAGAGCAAGGTACATCCTTTCATTCCTTGAACAAGAGAATAGTCAGCTCAAAGTGAAGCAGTTGATCATCGAAAAAGAGAAAACCAAATTATCGCAGTAGGTTGGCAAGGGAAAATCCATCATTGTGTAAAGTGATCCTAAAGGAAAACAAGGGAAGAGTAAGATAAAAAGGCCATGAAGAAAGGGCCTAAATAAGGCATTGCAATAAGAAGAAGAAGAAGAACACATTTAGTTGAATGAAGACGTAGACCTAGAGGACATAATTGTTATTGATGTTAATAAACACAAAGAGTATTGGCTCAACAGGGTGAATAAAAACTTGGAGAAGCTTCTAGAGAAGGAAAATAGAGACAATCAGCTGCTTTGGTATATGGTGGACCACTATCAGGCTCAAAACATGATTGCCAATGTCAAGGTAAAGCAGCTTGAAAACAAGCTCAAAGAAGAAAAAAAAGAAGAAAAGGATGAATGCAACTTAGAGATGCTTGTTGAAACATATATGAAGGTTTACCATACATAATTTTACATCACCCGGCCAATTTTGAGCAAGTTATGAACATTTTTGGTTTTTTGTGAATTTTGAAGCCAAATTCAAAAGTTTAGTAGTTCCCAGAGTACAACGCCTTTGGTACTATGCTTCTTCCTCGGGCATCTATTTTAGGAAAAGTATACATTTTCAGAAATCTATTTTCATCCTCTAAAAGCCCATTTTATGATATTTTCTAGAGGTGGCTTAGATTTTGAGAAAAGTGGAAAAAAGTGGGAAAATAACTAGCATTATCAACCCTTTTTTAATAGGCATTGCGCTCCTGGAGTGACCTTCGGAGAATGGATTTATGAAGGCCTTACCATGGGTCATTTTAAAAAATTTAAATTGTTATGGATATAAGACATGAAGTTCTAGTTGACCATTCCCTCAAATTTTTATTTGGACCTTAGAAAGGCACCTGAAAAACAACTCAACTTTGGCACTGAGCTTCTGCATTTTTCTATGTTTTAATTGGTAAATTTCACTGTGTAAACTTTCTAGTTTCTAGTTTGACTTAGTCAAAGTCAAACCTCTTTATGTAATGGCAATTGTTTCGAGGCTAGGTGATGTAGGCATGAAGAAATGTACATGATAGGTTGTTTTTTATGTTTATTAGGCTTCATAAAGGAAGAAAACTCCTAGACAAACTCTCCAAGAAATGTTTGAGTTTCACCTTCTCGCTCACCTATTGGTTGAGAGAATCTCAAAGTCAGTTCCTCCACCAAGTAATTCAGCTCCAAAGTTTGGGAAAGTGGTGTATGAGAATCTATATGTATCATTTCTCTTTCAGAGAGAAGGGTTGGAATCTTTGTGGAGGAGGCTTGCATGTAATCATGTTTTCAGCTAATACAGAGACAATTGTAGCTATTTTTAAGGAACTCTAGCCCAATGAGTTCATGGTGTTTGTTCTTCATTTTATTTTTTTTCTAATGGTTAAAACTTATTTATCTACATGATATCTCTTCTTTCTATGGATACCTTACAGTGAAATATACAAAATTCTTTTCCTCAAGCTCTGTTTATCTTGCTTCATAGTTATGTTTATGTCTTCTTAAGCTAATGAAATCATGTTTACTTGTGCTCATTAGTTTCTTCTTCAATCTCTCTTCTATACTACATTGACAATATTCTAAATACACCATGGTCTTCTAATGTCTAGCTCCTTTTCATATTTTCTTCTGCACTCCTACAACCTAGACCTATTTGTGGCTCCAAACCCTTGTCCAGCAAACCATAAAATCTAAATTTTCACCAATACACAAAGAATTATACATATCTAACCTAAAACGTGTTTTCTTTAAATTCATTTCACTAATAAGAGACTTTGAGAGATCCCTCTCATGCTCAGTAGGGCTAGCTACTGAGCTGAAGTGGTTTGAGGTTACCCTTCTTGATCTCCTTTCAGCCTAGGAAATTGTAAGGGACTAACAGAGGGGACTAATCGAGTATGAAGGGGTCGGGATTATGCACCCTGTTGGATGTGTATGCAACATGCTATGAAAATAATAGATGTATTTATAATGTGGGTTTACAAAAACTTCTATGGATTTGGAACATAATGTGGTTATGCATGTTATTGTGTGTCATTGTAATTTATTGTTATGATTTTCTTCTTTTTGGGAAGAGGTGATGGATAAAGTTGGAGAAAGGAAGTGGTGGATTGTCAATATCATTTGGTACTACATATATGAGTCAAATGAACTGAATTTGTAGGTTCACATACATGGTATCACCATACCAAAAAGTGGCCTAAAATATAATTAACTAATGCTCACCTATATGACACTAAGGTTGAACAACAACAATCTCTAAGGAATTGGGTTGTTGACCACTTAATCCCCATGATGATCTAGAGTGATATGGGACTCTAGAAGTTCTTTAGGATGGGGAATAATAGAGGTACTAGAGTTCAAACTACCATATCCTCTAGGAGGGTTGGGCAAAATTTCTTCTCCTAGACCCTTAAATATATATATGCCCTTACCCAAACATTGTGTGGAAATATAATGACCACAAAGAGGATGTGGTTTAAATTTTTGGGTTTGAAGTAATGGGTTATTGAACCCATCATCATCATGGGAGATATGGTTCACATATATAACATATTTTGAGATGATGAATAGTGTATTCAAATTATAGTCATGTTGAGACTAAATTGTCTTCAAAGGATGGATCTAAAGGAACAAATTTAGAAGCTCCCAGGGAGTCTAACGAAGTTGATCCCATAGATGATGATAGGTAAAGGATTTGTATGGAAGTGTCTGTCATTTTGACATCAGGAGGAAGAATCACTATATAAGTTTGAGTAGCCTCCTAAACTAGAAAGGAATTTGTGCCTGGTTCCATAGGTAGAGAAGGAGAAGGGTCACTATGAGAGGCATCCATTTTTCAAAGAAATGCGAGGAAATTATGAAAATTGTTGAGATGTGGATACTGGTGAGAATAATATATATACATATTGCAAAAAGTGAAAGGGTAATTTGTGTGTTAGATTTTATTTTTCTTGGCATACTTAGGGAAGGTGACTTTCTTGTTGGGAACATTAGTGTCCAACTAAATTCTTCCTTCTAAAATCATGCTCTTGAGACAGGGAACATTAGGGAAATTGTTAGTGGCATGACCATGAACATCAAACAAATGGCATAAAGGAGTAGGATTAGGTTCTTTAGGTCAAGAGTTTTTTGCTTGGATCGCTTGATCCTTTCCCTCTTTTTCCAAGCTTTTCACCCCTTAGCACATGCTTTCACAATAGGAGTAGCTTCCCACTAAGGTTGTGGTGGAACTGAAGTAGAGG
>APFE031249126.1:78424-131024 GCA_000404065.3 Pinus taeda
TACATTGGATCATCTCGCATACTGATCATGAGATGATGAAATTGAGCAGTGTGAGTGGGACAAAAATTGCTACCTTCACGCCACATGATTATGAACAGATGTACCACATGTCGAAGCTCATGACCACCATGGTGGCACCCTTTAGCATACCCAATAACAATTCCCACTCCAGGGATATCTAGAAGAAATGGGTGAAGGGACCAGCCAAACTCAGGATGACACCCAATCAGATCTACAAGACAAAGATACTACAGAAGGAATATCAATACTTGGTCATCTTTGCATGTCACCTGTATGGCCTAGAAAGCATTGAAAACTTCCCATAGAGTTGTGTGATTGTGTTGGACCAACTAGCTAGTGAAGGAAAAGAATGCAACTGGTTTGACATGTTGGCTCACAGGATGAAGAAACACGTAGTAAGAGCTCGATAGCCACCCAAAGGTTAGTAGGCAAAAATATACATGTCCAATTACATCTTGGATGAAACTTGTGCCCATTAGGAGTTCCTGGGCTTGAAGTGGGCATGGACATCGATGGTGACCTCTGTGAACACTTATTGTAAAATGATGTCTCAATGAAACTTTAGAGGCATAATCACACATTTGTTAGATCATTTTGTCAGACTGGTGTACAAGATGATATTTGAATAGGATCCACCTTGCATGTCGAAGGAAACAATGGAGGCACTGATCGATATAGCGGATTGGTATGCCTCACCATCTAGCACCTTCATATGGATTTACAGCATGGAGAAGCCTCTACATGTTTTACCAAATTTTTCCTTAGACAAGCTCATCATGTAGGAAGTATCATACCACATCTCAGCACGACTGACAGCTAGATTGTGCCAGAAGAAGAAAGCACCTTGGCCTAATCTTGCGTTACAGATCGGGTTATACAAGATCTGGAATCTCAACCATGTAGATTTCGAAGCAGAGGAGATCAAGAAATATTCGTTCGATTCCCGAAGCTACAATCTGTATGACCCACATTGTCTTATAAAGGATCACTTCATGAGAGTATAGATTCAGTGGATCCATGGGGCATGTCATTAGCAAGAGGAAGACCCATGGAGATATCGTTACAACTTCTCTAGGCCCAATGAACTGGTCAGCATCACCGTGGAATAGTTAGCAAAGCAGCACACATGAGAGCACCAACAACATCAATACCAGAGGTAAAGATACCGACGCACGACAAAGGTAAGAGGAAGATTGTTTATAACATGGAGGAGGAACAAAGATGCAAGTTTTGAGTAGACCCACTTGTATAGAAAGTAGCTTTGTCAATAGAGGTGAAGAGGCAACATCTTGACAAGAGGAACATGCAAATGAAGAGAGAAAAAAGAAGAATGGAGGAAACAAAGAAGGAGTTGCATGTGTTGAAGGAGTAACTCCGGAAGGAACAGGAGTTGTGTAGATAGGAGAAGGAAGCACAACAAGAATAGGTACAATAAGGGATACAACATGTACAAAAGGATGAAGCTACGCTTATACAAGTAGTTGACTCATTCGAACAGATGGCACCAAGTAGACAAGGTGAGCCATCGTAGGAGCACAACGTTTCTCAAGAGATTGAATAATCACTCGAGTAGATGGATACGGACATGTAGAAACAAGAGTCAAAGAAATAAATCGACTTCATTCCTCACCATCACCCACCAACTTCATCGGATGTGGAAGCAGAGAATGTCCCAAGCGACCAAAGAGACATTGAGATCCTTGGACACAATCCAGAGGGGAGATGCACATCTTATTCGATGTGTCCCAACATAAAGTTGTGCAATCGCATAGAGTTTCGACTCCAGATGATCAGACATTTCCTATACAGTTTGAGGAATGAGTGATCGTGTTTGACATGTGCAAGCATCTAGTATCATTGGTCAATGACAGTAGAGAATATTCTGAAGCCACTAGCTTGAGTGCTTGCCTCTTGATAACTGAGAATGAGTGAATGTCTAAGAAGTTAAGACAGCTAAGTATGGAGGAGAAGTGATTACAACATCCACCTAAGCAGGGTTGAATGAGGAAGAATGGATGAATTATCCCTTGATAGAGTCATGCGGGCATGTATTCCAAGTTTGGTACTGTGCATAAGGCAGTCGTCCATCTAAATGGTTTGTAGCAGTGATGTGCTAGCAGAGCACGTATCTTGTCAAATGTGCATTATGTTGTTCATTACATACAAACATGGAAAATGAGATACAAGGGAGCCCCATTACACTTGGCCAAGATGATAAAGCCTAGACTGGTCAAGCTGAAGGTGTGCATCCAGAGTCAGATCTGGAACTATGAATATCTTCCTTAGGTCATCACTAGTCTATAGGCTTCCCATGCATCGTATTCAGGAGTATGGATGTTGTTATGCATGCAAATACAGTCTCATCTATTGGGACACTCACTCAGGCAAAGATAAAGGCACAGGTCTGACTAGAGTTTGACTTCTACTTGTACAAGTTGATGTGCATACTCACCAGCCCAGACTTAGTGATCAGTGAAAACACCATGCACTAGTATGTTATGAAATGAGTTGGAGAGAAGGGCTCAAGTAGTGTACTCGGATGCTATGGAGGCAAGACTTTGTTTCCAGAAAGATGTTCCTTAGAATACACAGACACCATCATGGACTACTGAGCTTCGCATCAGTTTGCTACTCTCAACCACCATGAAGATGTCAAAGAGTTGGTCTTCCCACAATTGTCTAAGTCATAGTGATATCTTTCATGGCTTGCTCAAGCATATTGTGTCTCACATGGGTACATGTGCAGATTGTATTTAATGTTTTGTCAAGTGTAAGTTCAAGTATCAATAGTTTGAAGTAACAATCATAGAGTACATGAAGATTCATGAGGGTAGATGAACTGTCACAAAGGGGAATGTCAAGGGTCAATCCCCCCTTTGTTATATATAGTGTCTCATAACTCATTATAAAGGCTTTTGGTTAGCCAAGCTTCTAATAGGAGTATCTTAGAGAAAGCTTGGCAAAAATTGAAACAAGCCCTGGCTTCTCCACTGTGCAGATTTAGTATATCTGTTTGTAGGAGCAGGTGGCAATGACTATAACGTTCCATTGTCAGAACTAGTGGTTGGTCATGGATGTATTATATGGCTAGAACTTACACTTCTTAATATAACAGAGCTAGAATGTTTCATGCATATGTTGTATTGTATTTCAGCTATCTTGTTTACTCTAAATGATATATGTATCTATTTGCTTATGCATGCATGTGTAGCTATTTTTTGTATATGTATGTATGAATTTTACTGAAATGTGTTGTTGGTTTCACCATCACTTTGGATTGCCATCTTACTGGCCTTCCAAGTTGTGATGCATCTTTGCTCGTGTGTTCCCTTCCTAACTATGTGGCTTCAGAAGTTTCCAAGGGGCCCAATCACCTCACATTCCATGTATTAGAACCACTCATGCACCTTCCTTGACTTACGACACATGTCACACCCTTGCTACCAATAGGGACATCTTACTTTCCTCTTTGCGAAACTGTAGTCAAGGTGATACTATACTACCCATGGCTACGACACCTAAACCAAACAATCTGAGGTCCAGTTGGGACTTCTTACTGAGGATACCCCCTAACATGTTGGTAGGTCCAGCACCGTCAACATTTCTGGTGCTAGAAGGAGGGCCAGATGACAAGATTTTTCCTCTCATCCTGTTTTGAACCATTTCACATCTATCATGGATTACGTTACTCTCACCCCTGCATGATGTTTTTCACATGCCGAACCTCTCAACATCACAAGGGAGTTTTTTGATCTCTTGTCCAAATTGATGTATGATGGTGAAGGTGAAGTGGTCTAGCCTATGTTCTTACAAGACTTCCTTGCCATGCTTGATGAGGAAGATGGATGTTCTGATGATGAGGCCAGTCTACTACTTGCATACACACTTGGCGAATCCCCAGTACGGTGGTTCTGAAGCTTACTGGCTGACAGTGTGCACTCACTCGAGAATTTTTGTGACCTCATTAAAGATACTTTCCATCATTTGATCCATAAAATCTTGACCACAAACTATTACAACAATGGAAGGCCCCGCATGAATTGCCTATGGATTTTTCCAGCGCTTACTTTTATTGCAGTTTCAAGCCCCAAAAGGACAGATGAAATTTCCATATCTTTGGGATAGATTCGAATATTGTCTAAACAAATCACACCATCGTAAGAAGAAGCTTGATCCCAAGCCTTGCGCAACATACTTCAGTGATGGAGCTACGCAATCACAGATGGATACAGTCACTGTCACTAGTGACTATCCACCATCCCATCATCAAAAAACTCCAGCACTCCAGAGTGATGTGGGAGAACTATTGGAAATAATACTAAGAAGGGGGGTGAATAAGTATGATCAAATCAATTATTTTTCATTTCACAATCAGATTTGTATACGCTACCTCAGTTATGGGAAACTGTGTATATACACTACTATGTCTAAAGAAAATGTATATCAGAAAACATAAGATTCATTAAATGTTTATCTTTAATCAGTGCATCATAACTTCATTAATCATAAGAGCAGTAAACAGAAGCAGTAAAACAGAATAGATCATCACACACATGGACACAATAAGGTGGAAACTTGATGTGGGTGAAAACCACCTATTGCAATTCGTCTCTATCTTCTTTTAATAAGAAACTTCTTTTTACAATATTTTTTGTACTGGTGCAGTCTTATACTAGTACACATGCTTCTACCTGCAGAAGGCTACAACCTTCTCTTTCTTCCAAGGACCACGTTTCATAAATTTTTAGACTAGATCCATCAATAACATTAATCAAACATCAAATATATCTCCATCAACCAATCTCCTTTCCTTCAATCAAAACTGAATCAAACAATTACTTCTCTGAATGCTGTAACGAGAATACATTAATAGTAACTAGAAACCAATCCTGAACCAGGAACATTGCAGCAATAAACAAAAGCAGCCAAACATATTTCATGAGACGCACACTACTTCAATATGTAGAAACCTATGTGCATACGCTCCTGTATTAAGTCCAACTAGCGTATACGTTGTTTTGACTTACTGAACTAGCATGTATACGTGCCTCTGATGTGTCGAACCTATGTACAGATCTATAAAAGATAATTTGTACTTTTCATCTATTCAGACATCAGTTATATCTAGATTATCAGATTTATAGATCAATTCATGTGCCAAATATAATAGATCAAAATCACACAAAGATGCTACTATTCAAGCCTTAAGATCTTGATCCATCAATAGAATTTATCCATCTTTTAGTGCTCATGTTCCTCGGTTTAGATCTAGCTATGCACCATAACTAAATTCTAGATCTTGCTCTTCATAAGATACTCAATGCTTAACTGAATGCCTTTGCCTAATGATCTCCTTCCCCTTTTATAGTCTTAGGCCTTAGTCAATACCATGGTCCAAAACCATAGAGAATCAATACCATGGAACCAATACCTATGTTCAACACTTCAAACGAGATACCATGGTCCAAAACCATAGGTCCAAATACCAAGGACTAAATATCATGGACCAAAAATAAATTTTCCCACATGTATGCACCTTTCTTTGCATGAAAGTGCGTGCATATGTATACACGCTTTAAGATCATCTAAATCACGTGTATACGCGACTTGGTTAAGAGGAACCTACGTATATATCTTTTTTTTTCATTCTGAGAGCCTGAACAGTGATCTGTCATTTGAGTGAGTTGCCATCAAGGAAAACAGCTGTGTCATAGTGCCAAACCTCTCTCATAATGCAAACAATCTCCCCCTTTGGACTTGATGGCAACCGCAAGTCACTCAAAGTCATTCTCCCCCTTTGTCATCAAGTGCAAAAGGTTATGCTCCCCTTGAGTTCATGCTGAAATCTCTGCTCTGCTATGCTATCCATGCTCCCCCTGACTATAGGCAAGGTCTGCAAGAAGATGTTCTACAACAAGATACATAACTTTATACATCATAAATGGCCTTCCTACTACCAAAGACTCATACATACATCCATCTCCCAACCAAGTGGGGATACACCAAAAGTTTACACAAGATAAAACAAGAACACTACATCATCCATCCCAAGCATAGTGGGGAAACCAAAGTAGGTCGTTTCATGATCTTGATAAGAAAAGAAATACATGACATAGAGACGAAATATCTACAGCAAGACTATGATAGTTTGTTTAGAAATTTTTTGGCAAAATCACATAATTGATTATTTGTCGACGCGTTTCGAACCAACTAGTGTGGTTCATCGTCAGGACTATGATAGTTATCAACAACTATCATCAACAACATCTGTCAATCATCATTCAAACCAGCAACCATGTTCTCCCTTTGCACTTGTTCCACCTAAAATAAAAAACAACTGTGAAAGTGAACCAAGATCTTCTAAGATAATGCCACCAATGCATTATTAGAAGAATATATGCTCCCCCTGAACCTATGCTAGATGGTCTCTATCAGACCCATATAAGATTCTTTTCATCCTGAGCCTGGCCCGTTTTTTTGACTTCAAACCAACATATGCATTACTATATCCACATAAACCGGTGTATATACATGGATCCTCCTCATGAAAATCATGTACAACCACTTTTCTGTGAAACATACAAGTTTCAACAGCAAGATGATGCATCAACTACGCCCAGCTTCTGTCTGAGGTATTCAAATGTATCCTTGGGTAGTGGTTTGGTGAGAATATCAACAGCCTGTTCCTCGGAGGGAACATACTCCAATTTGACCTTTTGTTCAAGCACTTGTTCTTCGAGAAAATGATATTTGATAGGTATGTGCTTGGTCTTTGAAGGCATGACAGGATTCTTTGAAATACTAATTGCACTTATATTATCACATAAAATGGAGATAGGTGGAGTACAAGTGATTTGAAAATCTTACAAAGTTTGCATCATTGAAAGGAGTTGTGTGCAGCAAGATGCAACAACCACATATTTCGCTTCAGCTGTAGATTAAGAAATTGAACTTTGTTTCTTGCTGAACCAAGATACTAATCTGGAACCCATAAAGAATGCACTACCACTAGTACTTTTTCTGTCATCCACGCTTCTTGCCTAGTTTGCATTTGTATATGCATGAAGTGTGATATCTGTATCTCTAGGATACCATAAGCCATAGTTTTGTGTTCCTTGAAGATATTTGAAAATCCTTTTAACCACCTGAAGTTGTGCTTCTTTTGGATTTTCTTGGAATCTTCCAACTATTCCCACTACATGCATGATGTCTAGTCAGGTACCTGTTAGATAGAGCAGACTACCAATCATGGATCTATAGGTTGGTTGATGTACTTCTGCTAAATCGTCATTTGCACTGAGGCTGCATCCTATTACCATAGGGGTACATACTGGTTTCGAATCTTCCATGCCACATTTCTTCAAGATCTCCTTGAGGTACTTGGTTTGTGATAAAAAGATATTGTCTTTATTTTGTTGGACTTGTAAACTAGGAAAATATGTCAACTCACCAAGTAAGGACATTTCAAATTATTTCTGCATCACCAAAGAAAAGTTTTGACTCATGGATTCTTCATTGCTACCAAAGATGGTATCATCAACATACACGACAAGTATTAGCAATTTATCATTATCAATTTTTATATATAGATTGCTATCTGCTGATCCTTTTGAAAAACCTTGTTGATGGAGGTATTTTTCCAGACGATAATACCGAGCCCTTGGAGCCTGTTTAAGACCATTGAGTGCCTTCTTAAGTATGCATACAATTTTTGAATCATTTCTAAGGATGAATCCATCTGGTTTCTCAATAAACACTTCTTATTCCAAGTCTCCATTTAAAAAGGCAGATTTCACATCCATTTGAAATACTTTGAAGTTCTAAAAGCTAGAAAGAGCAAGGAACATTAGTATGGCTTCAAGTCTAGAAACTGGTGCAAAAGTTTCTTCAAATTCTATACCTTCTTGTTGAGCATATCATTTACAAACAATTTTGGCCTTGTTTCTAACATCTCCATTTTCATTCAACTTATTTTTGAATATCCATTTTGTCCCTATGACATTCTTATCATTTGGTCTAGTAACCAACTCCCAAGTCTTATTCTTTTCAATCTACTCAAGTTCTTCATTCATGGCCTTGACCTAGCATTCATCTTTGCATGCTTCACTTACATTTCATGGTTCAGTTGAGGAGAGCAATGCTAGATAGCTTGAAGCTTCTGAAATAGTTCTTCTTGTTTGTACACCTGCCTCTTTCTGCCCCAAAATTTGAGTTTCTAGATGATTCTTTTGAAAGTACTTGGATGGAGTCTTTTCTTCTACTCGTATTTGTTCTTCTAGTGCCTCATTGGTTTCTTCTTCATCATAAGTCTGATTTGATGTTGAAGTATAGTCATCATCATCTTCCAAATCTTTGGATTTTACCTGCCTAGGAATATTTTCTTCTTCATCAACCACTACTTCAATACTCTCAAAAAAATTTCCAAGTCTTTTATTGTAACACTTATATCCTTTGTTGTGGGGAGAGTAACCAAGGGGGATGCCTTCATCTGCTCTAGGTTCAAACTTGCCAAGGTTCTCATCAGTCCTTTTGATGTAACATTTGCTTCCAAAAAATTTGAAGTATTTTACCATAGGATTCTTACCGCACCAAAGTTCATGAGGAGTATGAGTGTTGTTTACCTAGACATTTGTCTTGTTCAGAATAGTAATGATAGCAAATGCAGCTTCACCCTAAAAGGTTACAGGAGTTCCAAACTCATCAAGCATAGCACAAGCCATTTGTTGAACCATTCTATTCATCCTTTATACCACTCCATTTTGCTGAGGAGTCCTTGCCGTAGAGAATTCTTTTCTTATTCCATGTTCTTCACAAAAATCGAAGAATTCATCTGAGGTAAATTCCCCTCCTCGATCAGACCTAAGGCATTTGATTCTATGATCTGATTTGTTTTCAACCAAGGATTTGAATGCTTTGAACTTATCGAAAGCTTCATCTTTATGCTTCAAAAGTCCTATCCAACAAATTCTGGAAAAGTCGTCAATGAACAATATGAAGTATTCTTCTCCTCGAGGTGACATTTTCCTGGATGGACCACATACATCAATATGGACAAGTTCAAGTGCCTTACTAGCTGATCCTTCCTTTTCAGGGAAATTAGTTTTGGTCTGCTTGCCAAACTGACATGATTTGCATATTGTATTGTCTGGAATTCTGATGTCAGGGAGATCACGAACTGCCTAATATTTGCATGCTTTCCTTATCTGAGAGAAGCTTAGATGCCCGAATCTCCTGTGCCATAGCCAATGTTCATCATTCTTTCTTAGATAGCATTGTTGTTGTCCTCCCTTGAGTATGTATAAATTATTTGGATTTCTTATGCCTTTGATCATTTTTTCTCCTATGTCAAGCTCATGAACAATACATCCATTTGATCGAAATATTACCTCATTTCCTTGATCACACATTTGACTGACACACAATAGATTATATATTTCCAGCTTTGACCTTTTCTTTCAAAAGAACAAAACCTTTACCTTTTATGAGTGCAGGGGTGTCATTTCCAAATGAGACCTTCCTTTCCTTTTCTAAGGCACTATATGTCTAAAGTTTTTTTTCATCACCTATCATATGTTTCGAGCATCCACTGTCGATGTACCACTGATTTTCATGTCCTTTCGTATATAAGGCTATACCACATCCTTCTAGTCGCGGTTATTTCTTTCTCCATGTTTTGGGACTCAATGAAGCTTGCTCCTTCTGAGTTGTTTGCTGAAATCTACTCCTACATTCAGAATCTTCATGACCAGAGTTGTTACAAATAGAACATTCTATTTCATTTTCAAGAGCAAAAATCTTGTAGGTCCTTTTCATGATCCCAGTCACACTCCTTTGATTTCATGCTTCTCTAGTCATGATGGTCTTGTAGGCAACACATTGAGAAGCTTTGTGTCCAAAGTTATGACAAGAGAAACATTGGCCATTGAAGAAATTCCTACGATTATAGAACCTACTGTCCAGGTGATTGTAGTTTCCATAGGCAAGTTGAGAATGATTTACCTGCGATTGGTTGTAACTTCTATTCATCCTTGAAGTAGATTGCCCCCAATTTACTTGGTGATCTCTGTTCATCCTTGAAGTAGATTGACCTTGATTTACTTGGTGATCTACTTTATGCCTTTGCTGTCAATTGTCAACCTGTTCACTTGTCCTTGCTGCATCTAGATAACTTTTGGAGGTGGATGGCTCCTATGCTTAAGATGCTTCTTCAGAATATCCAAGACCTATCTTGATTAGAGGAGAATGTTGCACTTTAATAATCTCAACTAAAGTTTCAGATCCTTTATAAAATCTAAGATTAAGAGCTTTTGTTTTCTCAATATCTTTTCTAAGTCCCACAATTTCACATTCTAACTTTTCATTGTGTTTTTCCCTTTCAGCAAGTTGGAATGTCAGATTATCTATAATCATACTCTTTTCTTCTAGACATATTTTGAGTTTAGAAATTTCTTCATAGAGATCATCTTCATTTATAGCATCCAAGAAATCATCATCTTTAAAATCCATCAAAAGTCTATAATGATTACATTGTTCATCTTCATCACTAATTGAAAATCCATCACCGTCTTCATGCATATAATAGCTCTTCTTACTTACATGTTGTTTTCTATTCCATCTAACTGGTTCCTTACCTTTGTCAAGCTTATCTTTATAATGACACTTGGCTGCATAATGACTGACTCTTCGACAAGAAAAGCATTTTAAAGGTAGCTTACCTCTGAATCTTCCAGAACCCCATTGAAGGTTCTTGACAAAGTTTGATTCTTCCTCTTCTTCTGAAATATGTCTTGACTCATTGTAATCTCCTTTTCTGGAAGCTTTGAATGAAGCTTCTCTCCTGTCTCATGGTCCACCTTTTCTCATTACCAAAGCAATTAGGATTTCGTGTAGCTGTGACATGGTAATGCTCTGTAGATTCTCCTTTTCTTCTATTGCAGAAAGTTTTGATTCAAACTTAGAAGACAAAGATCTTAGAACCTTTTCAACCAAGGTAACTTCTTTTATTTCCTCACCCAAGTTTTTCATACGATTACCAATCTCATCTATACGTAAGGAATAATTAGCCACACTTTCATCATTTTGCATTCTAAGATTCTCATATTGAATTCTGAGAGTTTGTAGTTTTGCACATTTTACCTGATCGTCTCCTTCATAGCTCAGAATGATCTTGTCCCATATTTATTTTGCGGTTTTGAGCTGCGTAACCTTGACGAATTCTGATCAAGATAAACTCACTAATAGAGTATTGACAGCCTTTACATTTGTTTCATATCGCTTCTTACCAGTTGTATCTGTAGGAGTTGTTGATGGAAATGTGTATCTTGCTTCCATGATATCCCAAACTTTTGTACGAAGAGATTGAAGATTAGCTATGATTCTTACCTTCAAATAGACGAAGTTGCTCCCATCAAAGATTGGTGGCCTGATAGATGCCTCTCTTTCGTAGTTGCTCATGATGATAGACATTCCTCCAAGCGATCAAGCTTCTTTTCAAGGACCTGCTCCGATACCAATTATTGGAAATAATACTGAGAAGGGGGGGGGTGAATCAACATTATCAAGTCAATTATTTTTCATTTCACAATCAAATTTGTATACGCTACCTCAGTTATAGAAAACTGCATATATACGCTACTATGTCTAAAGCAACAAACTATGTCAGAAAACTTAATATTCATTAAATGTTGATCTTTAATCAGTGCATCAGAACTTCATTAATCATAAGAGAAGTAAATAGGAGCAGTAAAATAGAATAGATCATCACATACATGGACACAAGATATAAGGTGGAAACCCAATGTGGGTGAAAACCACCTGCTGCAATTCATCTCTATCTTCTTTTAATAAGAAACTCCTTTTTACAATATTTGTTGTACTGGTGTAGTCTTATACCAATACACAAGCTTCTACCTGCAGAAGGCTACACCTTCTCTTTCTCCCAAGGACCACATTTCATAAATTTTCAGATGGATCCATCAATAACATTAATCAAACATCAAATATATCTCCATCAACCAATCTCCTTTTCTTCAATCAAAACTGATTCAAACAATTACTTCTCTGAATGCTATAACCAAAATACATTAACAGTAACCAGAAACCAATCCTAAACCTAGAACGGTGTAGCAATAAACAGAAGCAACTAAAACATATTTCATGAGACGTATTCTACTTCAATATGTAAAAACCTACGTGCATGCACTGCTGTATTAAGGCCAACCAGCATATACGCTATTTTGACTTACTAAACCAGCATGTATACATGCCTCTGATGTGCCAAACCTGCGTACAGATCTATAAAAGATAATTTACACTTTTCATTTGTTCAAACATTAGTTATATCTAGATTATCAGATTTATAGATCAATTCATGCGCCAAATATAACAAATCAAAATCACACAAAGATATTACTGTTCAAGCCTTAAGATCTTGATCCATCAATAGAATTTATCCATCTTTTAGCACTCAGGTTCCTCCTTGGTTCAAATCTAGCCATGCACCATAACCAAATTCTAGATCTTGCTCTTCATAAGATATTCAATGCTTAAGTGAATGCCTTTGCAAAATGATCTCCTTCCCCTTTTTAGTCTTAGGCCTTACTCAATACCATGGTCCAAAACCATAGAGAATCAACAATATGGACCCAATACCTAGGTTCAACACTTCAGACGAGATACCATGGTCCAAAACCATAGGTCCAAATACCAAGAACTAAATATCATGGACCAAAAGTAAATTTTCCCACATGTATGCACTTTTCTTTGCATGAAAGTGTGTGCATACATATACGCACCTTTTGATCGTCTAGCTCATGTGTATACGCGACTTGGTTAAGAGGAACCTGCATATATCTCTTTTTCTTTTAATCCGAGAGCCTAAACAGTGATCTATAATTTGAGTGAGTTTCCATCAAGGACAACGCCTATGTCATAGCATCAAACCTATGTCATAATGCCAACAAGAACAAGAATGCACATATGTTCAACTCTCACATCCTTCAAACATCACTTCGCTTAATTTTTGCACAGATTTGATTGTGAAGATATTGAATTGTCACATGCATTTTGTATCACAACCTCCATCTTCATACTCGGATGATCCTCTGGATGATACTGTCTTGTGTTCTTCCATTCCGAACTCAACTTTTTGCGAATGAGGATCAAGCCATCGACGGGGTCAATGTTGCACAACCAACATGTGTTGTTATTCATGAAGAGTATGAGTGGGAGCTTGAGCGTCAAAACTCGACAAAGGATGACTCTCTTATGTCCGAGTCTCCTCCGTTCTTTCCTAAAATCTTTGGTGAACTTGCCATCGTTGATTTTGCATGTGTATCTCAATCTACAGATGCATGCATTGTTCATCAATCACAGAACACACCAGATGTGAGTCCACCATCCGAAAATGGAGAGGATGAACTATTCATTGAAAATCCATTTGAATTTTCACCTACTTTTTCCAGAAACACAAAGGGTGAACTTCTTTGCTTCTCATCTGCCCCTCTGTTTGATTCATTAGATGATGAGGATGCCAATGAAATGATTGGTTTTGTTGATCATAACTGTCATAAACTATTTACTCTTGTATTTGGTCACGATGATGATTCTATTGCAGTTGATTTTTCGAAGCCACTGGTTTACGATGATATATTTGTCGATGAAGTTGAAAACCCCCAAACTATTGAGGCACTTCAGCTCCAGATGATGGTTATGTTAGGCCCTCACTCTCTCGAGGTTGGCTTCACTTCTAATCAGGAAAGTTTTGAAATACCCAAGGCTCCTCCTTAGTCATCTGTAGGCATTGAAGATCAATCTCACAAACAGATCATACATCCTCCACTCAAACTGCATGATCGCATCGCTTATGCATTGGAAGAATCTTACATTACAAGCACATGTGCACAACGCAAGTTGCCTTTTCTTCTTTTGTTTTCTTTCATGGCACAACCAAGAGTACTACGGATTGTAGAAGCCACACATAGTGCAACATTTTTCCTTGTTCCTGAGCTTCGTGGCAATTCTCCAAGAATTCCTTGCAGAGGAAATTGGACCAGTTAAACTGGATCCCCTACGTGCACTATTCAGCAAGTGCTACCACTGGCGCAGGTACCTCGTCCGTGTGACACTTGCGCATAACCTTATCGGCTAGTATTTGGGTTGCCACTCTCATTACTTTATCATTGATGCTGGATATGGCATAGCCCCTTTTCTTCTTCGCTATCTTGTATTTCTTCTTCATGGCCTCCATGATGGCCAAGCCACTACTCTTCCCTTCCGAGATATGTACGGGCTCCTCTCCTTTGCATGCAAGCTGGGAAATGTGGTGAATCAAGTCTGCCATGATGGAAATGGGCTCCTCCAACCACAAGCAGCCATCATGCACCAAGCAGAGCAGCTTCCTAATCATGAAAATTGTTACTGGGGCACTGTGGAAATGCGGCACCCAAAGTAGGTTATGTATCCTGGGCTTATCGACTCCGTGCAGCCACTTTCGTGGCTCTAATTCTATAATCCTTGCTGTAGTGTTCTGCTTGGGCTTCATGAGTTGCAAGGTCTCAAGGTGAGGGAACTTCTCATTGTCAGCGGTGTCCCAACCTTCAAATTTTAAGCTCAGCACCTGTCCCAAGTGCGTACCCTAAAAAACAATGTTGTTTGGGAGGAGCGAGGTCTGGAGCAAGCTCTTGGCCTCATCAAGGTCCTTGGGAACTTTAGCCTTCCCTTTTTGCATGGGGACATAGGCGGGAATCTTTGTCAGGGGGTGCGTAGGCTCAGTTTCCTCCTCCATGCCTTCGTCTTCATCTTATTTGATTATAAGCTCCTCTAGGTCTTCTTCTTCTTCATCGGTCTCTATGGTGACGGTTTCCCCTTGTCCTCCATTGACAACTTGGTGCACAGTGGGTTCTGTGGGGACACACTTATAGGAACCATTGCTTGTTTATCCTTCTTTGGTCTTGGCATGTGCAGTGCTTTCGGGAGTTTCGCTACAATCCTGGCACCTTCTAGAGAATCCCCCATAGTCAGGGCCTGTGCGGCCTCTTTGGTGGTCATTTCTATTATTTCCATAACTTCCTTAGCTCCTACCATTGTGTCCATCTAGAAATATATCACTTGCAAAATTAGGGGCTCAATTAATGCTCGGCATAAAATAACTAAGGCTCTCCTCAATAGCTCAATTCATAAATTACCAAGTGTTATTTGGTGGGAAACCCCTTGTAATTTATACCACTTTTTGAATTTGAATTTGACCGTTCCCCCCAAATCTGGTTCATTAGTGCTCCCTTGGCAGCAAATTTTCCCAAATATTGCCCATAAACTACGTCTTAAATGCCTATCGCCCACCCATTTGGTCTCAAGTTTACATCCCATCATGAATAGTGACTTCAACGGCCACTTTCAGGCCAATCCGTGTGGCAACATAGCCCACTGTGCACGGTCATGGACCTTGTGACTGTTTGCTTCTACACGTAGCTCCAACAGTGTGCAGGTCCCGAGGATAATAGTTTGTAGTCTTGCGCTCCCTTTCAACTATCTGGAGCACCAAGACTATACTTCCCTCAGATAGTCAGGTGGTTGCACCACCGGTGTAAAGTTTCATCTTGGCATCCATCATGTTTCTTGGAAAATACCCACCTTTTATTGGTACGGGTAGCATCACGCACTTTATCATCTACAACATGTTACCCTAGTCAATTTGCTTAGTAATGCGTGGTCAAAGCCAAGGCACCAGAATGATCAATTCACAATGATAGGCCATATATTTGTCATCGTGATCATGTTCATCCTGCGTTATCACCTTGGTCGTTTTACTGAAAAAATCTTCCTTTATCGCATCCTCTAGCTTCTTGACTTTTGGGTCTACCAGAGTGCTTTTCTTCCTTAATCGTACCCTTTCTTCTTCAAGTTCTTGGAGCCTATAATTTCCCTATTTGATTTCTTCTTCCAAGGTACCGTGAACCATCGTATCTACCGGTGCTACCATGCGTGGTCTAAGCTTTTCATGTACTATAGGGCTTACAATGTTTGCTTTATACTCTAACCCTGATGGTGCTTGCACAACCAGGTTATTGCATGTGGTCCTATAAGCCCATAGAATCGTTGGTACGCAGAGGTCCCAATTAGTCTGCTTTGCATTGTGGACCTTGTTCAATGCTTTGCGTACTTTGTTAAAAGCTTCTACATGGATATCCTTCTACGTACTTGGTTTTTCCATACTTCGTGGTCCCAACCAGAGGGGCCAATCATGCCATTGCCTTACCTGCACCTGCTTACTGATCGTGTCCCCTACCATGAGGACTATGCGCATTCATTCATGTTTCACACCATATGGCTATATCCACCTACATAGGTGGTTGTGCAGGCCGTTTTGTCTGACAATATTGTTTTTTAATCGCATTGGAGGCTTCCCAAATAGTGTGCGCATCATTCTTCTATATTTGTGTCAGTCCTCAAAATTTCTTTGGTGCATACCCCACAATCTTGCGGGCGTAGCTCGCAGTACCCATTTTAGAGCATCAAAACACTGTTGTTCCGGTACTTCTCTTTCAAATTTGTTCAGGAATTCATCCACCTCACTTAACCCATCATACGTAGGTAGATCTCTTACCTCTGTTGTGACACAGCTCATCAACCTTGTCATCATGATACAGTTGAACATGGTTACCTCATGTAACTGGTTTTGCCATCGTTTTATCTCCTCATCAGAATCTGATGTGTAGGAGCTTTCACACTCCCATGAGATTTGGCCATCCGCTGTTGGATTTATCTAGTCTTTCTCCCATGCTGTTATCTAGTAGGTGTAGTCCAGATCGTCATTATTGTGGTAGTCATGCACTAGCTCCGTGTAGCGTGATCCTTTTGCAAGGTCTAAACGTACTAGTATGCACATAGATTTTTTTGCAAAGATCATGTTGCACTTCTTTAGATTTACCACTCCATTCGTGTTAGTTTCCCAATATATTCCCAGAAGTGCATTGTAGGGATTGTTGTGATCAATAATCTCTATCACTTCAAAATCTGCTACCATGCTTACTTCTTCGATATCTACTGTGATTCACTAAAATCTTCCTATAGGTAGGATTATTTGTTGGTTCACCATTCACAATTTGATAGGACACCATTGTAGCACAGGTCTACCCATGTGCTCCCATGTTTTCTTTGGTAGGACAGTCATGTTCGATCCTAGATCCATAATCACTTGTTCCATCTCATATTCCCCAATCCGCGCAGTCAATCTCATCTCCATTCCTCCTCACAGTATGTGCTTCCCAAGATTCCAAACTATGCCAGGTTCTCCTACTACAGTCCGAGCACATCTAGTTATGAGTTATTGCAGCACCTTTATAGCCTTGCTGTTGTGTAGTAGCTTCATGCATGTCTCCAAGAACATAGTGAGCATCGATGGGTCGCTTTTCGGCTCTAGTCTGTCTTTACTTCCTGAAGTGGAGGCATCAACGAAGCTCCTCTTAGCTTCCATGAAGGTCTCCTTAGTGAGCTCCAAATCAAATTTTGGTTCCTTCATTGGAGCCTTTGCAAACCTAGGTACTTTCTTCAGGCTACTTCCCTTTATCATCCCCTGTTGTAATTCCACTCTGAAGCATGATATTTACATTAGGGTCTTCCTCGCGCGGCTCAGACATCATCATTTGCACGTTTTGAGTTGAGGGAGGTTGCAGTGCTCCTTTATCACGTAGCCTCGCTATCAATGTGGGACAATCCTTTGTCTCATGATCAAACAACGTGTAATATAAGCATGATGTCCACATTGGATTCTTAGAATCGTGAGCATAATGCCCTAGCCCTCTGCAATTGTAACATATCAGTTGTCTGCAACCTCCTCCTGGTCCCCCTCCACCACAGCCTAATCCGCACCCCTGAAATCTAGCATGCGCAATTCCTGCATTTTGATCGAGGGTTGTGTTTCAGCCTAAACTCTGTAGGTAGGAGTTTGATCCATCATCAGCTCATAACTTGTATAGGTGTGCTCATCATGTCCCACTAACATACAGAACTTACAGAACAACTATTGTGAATTCTTTGTATACTTCTATAATAGATAGTAGTTATCTATAGTATGATTTCTCCTATCCGACAAATCGCTCACCATAGTGCAGGCGCCGCACTTGGTCCTGCTTGTGCCTCTGGCCCTAGTGGCATTAGATCTCCTCCCGTAAGGTAATTCGTAAACATTGGGCAGTGGTCCTTATCATGCCCCTGGTGCTTGCATTTTACACAACATACCTCATCATGCATCTCTGGGTGGGTTGTCTTGTCTTGTTTCAAACTCTACATTTCAAGGCACAAGTTTTTCAACTGCACGTGAATCCACTGAACTCCTAGTTTAGGATCTTGTATTGGGGTCTTGTGCAATCTCATTATGACCTCCAAGGCCTCGGCCTGAGTGCTTAGGCTTTGTTGTGGTAGTGTGTTCCATAGATGTGGCGTTAACGATGCTACAAACCATTCGCGGTGTTGCCCATCTGTTAACATCATGTTCGCTTCACAAATTGTGCACTTCAGTCTTTCATCCATCTCCCATAGGGTCTTGCCTGGTAGCATTCTGATCTCCTTGAACCCAATGATCAGTTGTGCCTCTAACTTTGGCTTGCTAGATTCTTTGTGTAGCATAGCTTAGATATTTGTGATCCTCACATTCGGATTATCATTGGAATGCTTAATGTACCAAGTCAATGCGCGATCTTGTAGAGTGTTGACCAATGTTGCCTTCTTTATATTGTCGTCTGTGACTCCCTATGCTTCCCCTACAACTTTTATCATGAACCAAAACTAGTCTGAACCTTCATTCCCTAATCCCATTAACACTGATAGCTTTATCGTGCTTGCCATACTGCTTCACAGTGGTGGCGAAGGTGGTATGGGTGAACACGAGGGTGAAGATGGTGAAACTGGCAGGAGTGTGGGTGGCGGTGGTATGCACAGAATTTTCTGCCTTATCATATTGATTGCACTTCCGGGTGAGACCTTTGCGAGCCCTTCCTCGCCCACTCATGGAGGTGAAATCAAGGGGCTAGCTTGTAGTTCCGTGCTACCTACATTTCTATAGATTCTCCCACTCCGCGTAGTCCCAAACATCAATTTATTCACATAACCCATCTTTCACAAAGTAGAATTTTAATCCAAGTGTTCAAATATTTAACGTACTTACCTCGCAGTCCTTTAAGGAAGCATCGTTCTTCCTTGCTATAACTAACTAAAGTATCTATCATGAATTTAGTGATGAATCCCCCTATGATTCGATTGAGCCAGCGATCGACAACGTGCACGACCTTATCTTCCAAGAATTCCAGTCTGCCCACTAATTCTAGAGTCCACACAATATGTCTGTCAAGTTTACACCTTCCTTGGCTATTTTCTAGCTTTGCTATCCACTCATATAACTTAGTGGGGAAGGATACAAAGAAAATTTTGTGGATCTCTATATATAAGTAGTAGTCTAACCACTCTTCCTTCAATAGTCGTGGATTCCTGTTTTCTTGTGTCGCGAATTCATTAATCTTCCTATCCAACAAATCTTCAATTACTTTCTTTGTTAGATTTCAGTGATGTGACATCAGACATCTCTATACAGATCCTGGTCCCGACAACAGAACCATTTCTTGGCTTTTTGGGGCTTGACCCAGGTTTAGAGTTAATTAGCCAAACAAATCCCTATACCACTGGCCTTTTTGGCAACATTCCATGGAGCGCAGACTGAGGCCTCATCCGAAGTAGTACGGGAGGGTGTTAGAACTAGGTTTCTAGACCCTTGAGATCTCTTAGATGTTCAACTAGTCCCAATGTTTGTCCCTACACACAAGTCACTTTTTGTACTTCCCTATTCCTCACGCCCTGACACATTTCCTTTGTGTAGTCCTAACCAAGAGTTGTGGAGCTTCCATGCTGCTAGAGCCATGCTCTGCACTATTACCCAAGATCTTACTTATCTTTCTATATCAGTTAATTGCCTTCACGTACTTGGATGTCTTATGTTATAATTAGTTATACAAAACATTCATATAAGTTTGCACAAAAAATACATAGTATACTAGCAAGTTATATGCAATCATATATTAAAACGGGAAAATATGCATAAAAATATGGTAAAATTCTCTTTATTGATTCCTCCAATGCTTACAGGTTCGACTTACCCTGAGCACTCAGCTACAAGGGTCCATGAACTCAACTGTGGACTACTAAGCCTCAGCGCACTCAGCTGCAGAGCCTTCCCCTACTCTATGTCCCAAAGACACACTTTACACTTTTAGTCAATCACTTAGACTTCTCATGCTCCTATGCCCCTCTCTACAGTTAGAGCCTTGCTTTATTTATACAATCCCATGGTCTGCAGACCATCGGTAGGTCTATTAAGCCGACATTACATTACAAAATGAAGTCGGTCAACCTTGTGACTCTATCATAATTTTGTGTTCCGTGCCCACAATTCACGGGGCTTTTACAAAAATATTTGGTCAAAACTTCGGCTTTAAGCCCCAAAACATGCCTTGGAGGGATTCCATGCCCAATAGGGGTATTGACTAGGCTTGCTGGCGACAGAGTGATGCTTTTGTTCCTGCGTGACTTTGCTGAGGTACTGTCCAGGCCTACCGGCAGCGGAGCAACACCAGAGATGAAACTAGGACTCTGGCAACTATACTCCTTGTGTATAGATATACCCCTCATCAGCAATGAAAATAGTTGTGTTGACTTGGATTTGAATGAGTGTTGATTGACCAAGATCTTGGCAAATGCTACATCTTACAATCAAGAAAGGGTGGAAGCCAAGATGAATAGAGAACTAAACAATACTTATGGAGCTATTAGACTTGCTTTTCATGAACAAGGTCCATTCAGAGAGCTAGAGTTCTACCAATGTGTTGCCAAGTGTTGTAGCAACTATAACGACACTCAAAAACTTTTCCTTAGCTTTGTTTTCGAGCCTCCCTACCAACTATCCTCAGTAGCATGTCTTGCACTATCAGGTGCACAAGCTTCAGTGGTTTTCTAGCAGCATGACAGCTTGTGCATGATGGCTTGTTTCACTCTAGTCACAAGTTGTTTCTATGGGCTTGGTCCAACTGCAGGTTGACCAACTCCCCCGAGAAATTGCACAATTCTGGAGGAGATGCAACCTTCCCTCTAGAAATTATTGATCGAGGTGGATATTGGTGGCCACCTGCCAATTCCACTTGGACCACCACCATTTCTTCTTTCATTTTTTTAGTTTCCTTAATTGTAGCACAATTTACTATTTTTAGCATTTTTTCAAGTCCTAAACTTTTGGATCCATTTTGAGGCCCTAAACAATGTTTTCTTGGAAATCTACCACGAGTGATGTTCTCTCTAAAATCCTCTTTTTGTCATAGTCCTCAGACAACTCTTTCCAATGGGTTATGATGGATGTCAAATGGAGATAATATGAGCACATCACAACCTCAGGAAGTTGGTTGTCCAACTCACCGCAACGGGGCCTATAAACTCTTAGTGTTACATCTCTTTGGGTTAGGGTTTTGGTTGTTTAGGGTTTGCTCTTATTGTTCAATAATAAAAAGGCCCTTGAGCCTCATTATAAGGCAGTTTAGAGGCATGTAGCCACCACATCTCTTCTCATATATAAGTTACCATCACCCTAGCTGGTTTATTTCCATTTCTGTTTGTAAGCATATTTCAGTATTTTATATTAATGAAATGTAAAGAGGGCCTTCCATTTCCACGGGGGGACATAGGCAGGAAACTTTGTCGGGCGGTGCGTAGGATCCGTTTCCTCCTCCATGCCTTCATCCTCATCCTCTTTGATCACAAGATCCTCTAGGTCTTCTTCTTCTTCATCGGTCTCTATGGTGACGATTTCCCCTTGTCCTCCACTGCCAACTTGGTGTGCAGCAGGTTCCACGGCGACACATTTATGGGAACCATCAATTATTTATCCTTCTTTGGTCTTAGCATGTGCGGTGATTTTGGGATTTCTGCTACAATCCTGTCTCCTTCCGAAGCATCCCCCAAAGTCAAGGCCTGTGTAGCCTCTTCGGCGGTCATTTCTGTTATTTGCATAACTTCCTCAGCTGATGCCATTGTGTTTGTCTAGAAATCTATCACTTGCAAACTCAATCAATGCTCAGCACAAAACAACCTGGGATATGCTCAATAGCTCATTTCACAAATGACCAAGTGTTGCTTGGTGGGAAGCCCCTTGTAATTTATAGCACTTTTTGAATTTGAATTCGACCATTCCCCCCAAATCTAGTTCATTAATGCTCCCTTGGGGGCAGATTTTCCCAAATCTTGCCCATAAATTGTGTCTTAAATGCTTGTTGCTCGCTCCATTTGGTCTCAAGTGGACATCCCATCGTGAATAGTGACTTCAATGGTTACTTTCAAGCCAATCAGTATGGCAGCACAGCCCCCCATGCACGGTCGCAGACCTTATGACTCTTTGATTCTACACATAGCTCCAACATTGCCGAGCTCCTGGGTAGAACAGTTTATAGTCCTTTGCTTCCTTTCAGCTGCTTGTTGCACTAAGACTGTACTTCCCTTGGCTAGTTAGGTGGTCATACCACCTACGTAAAGTTTCATCCCGTCATCCATCACGTTTCCTAGAAAATACCCATCTTTTATTGGTATGAGCAGCATCAAGCACTTTATCATCTGCAATGCACTACCCTGGTTGATTCACTTAGTAATGTGCGGTCAAAGCCAAGGCACCAGACTAATCAATTCACAGTGATAGGCCTTAAATTTTCCCCTATTTGATTTCTTCTTCCAAGGTTCCATGAACCACCGTATCTACTGGTGCTATCATGTGTTGTCTAAGCTTTTCATCTACTATAGGGCTTATAGTGTTTTCTTTATACTCTAGCCCTGGTAGTGCCTACATGGTTAGGTTCTTGCACGTGGTCCTATAAGCACATAGAACCGCTAGTACGCGGAGGTCCCAATTAGTTTGCTTTGCATTGTGGACCTTGTTCAACACTTCGCATACTTTGTTAAAGGATTCTGCGTGGATATCCTTCTTTGCACTTGGTCTTTCCATAATTCGTGGTCCCAACCAAAGGGGCTATTCATGCCATTTCCTTACCTACACCTCCTTACTGATCGTGTCTCCTACCGCAAGGACTATGTGCATTTGTGCAGGTTTCACACCATATACCAGTATCGACCTGGATAGGTGGGTGCGCGGGCTATTTCGTTCGAAAATATTTTTTGTTAATCACATCAGAGGCTTCCCAAACCATATGCACATCATTATTTTGTAGTCGTGCTAGTCCTCAAAAATTCTTTGGTGCGTACCCCACCATCTTGTGGGCGTATCTTGAAGTACCCATTTCAGAGCATCGCAACACTGTTGTTCTAGTACTTCTCTTTCAATTTTTTTTAGAAAGTCATCCACCTCACTTAACCCATCATACGTAGGCAGATCTGTTACCTCTGTTCTTAAGCAGTGCAACAACCTCACCATCATGTTACAGTTGAGCGTGGTTACCTCGTGTAACTAGTTTTTCCATCATTCTATCTCCTCGTCAAAATCTGATGTGCAGGTGCTTTCACGCTCCCATGAGATTCAACTATCCATGGTTGTATTTACCTAGTCTTTCTCCCACGCAGTTATCTGGTGGATGTAGTTCAGATCATTTTCGCTGTGGTAGTCGCACACTAGCTCCATGTAGCGCGATCCTTCTGCAGGGTCTAAAGGTACCACTATGCATAGAGATTTTTTCTCAAAGATCATGTTGCACGTCTTTAGATTTATCACTTCATTCATGTCAGTTTCCCAATCTATTCCCAATAGTGCGAGGTAGGGATTGATGTCATCAACAATCTCTATCACTTCAAAATCTTCTATGTGCTTGCTCCTTCGATATATACTATGTTTCCCTAAAATTTCCCTATAGGTAGGACCTTTTGCTAGTTCGCCATTCACAGTTGGATAGGAGACCATTACAGCACAAGCCTGCCCATGCACTCCCATGCTCACTTTGGTAGGACGTTCATATCTGATCCTAGATCTCGAATCACTTGGTCCATCTCATATTCCCCAATCTGCACGGTCAATCTCATCTCCCTTCCCATTCGCATTGTGTGCTTCCCAACCTTTTGAACTACACGTAGTTCTCCTGGTGCAGTCCAAGCACATCTAGTTATAAGTTGTTGCAGCCCCTTTATAGCCTTACTGTCATAAAACAAATTCATGCATGTCTCTAAGAACATAGTTAGCATCGATGGGCCGATTTTCAGCTCTTGTCTATCTTTACTTCCTCAAGTGGAGGCATGAACGAAGCTCCTCTTGGCTTCCATGAAGGTCTCCTTAATGCGCTCCAAATCAAATTCTGGTTCATTCATTGGAGCCTTGCGAACCCAGGTACATTCTTCAAGCTTCTTGCCTTTTTCATTCCCTATCATAATTCCACTCCAAAGCATGATATTTACATTAGGGTCTTCCCCGCATGGCTCAAACCTCATCATTTGTAGGTTCTAAGTCGAGGGAGCTTGGAGTGCTCCTTTATCGCGCAACCTCGCTATCATTGTGGGAAAATCCTTTGTCTCAAGATCAAACAACATACAATACAAGCATGATGGCTGCATTTGATTCATACAATCGCGAGCATAATGCCCTGGCCCTCCGCAATTGTAACATATCAGCTGTCCGCAACCTCTTCCTGGTCCCCCTCCACCTTGGCCTCATTCGCGCCCCTGATATCCAGTGCACGCTATTCCTATGTTTTGATCGAGGGTTGTGTTTCAGCCTGAACTCTATAGGTAGAAGTTCGATCCATCATCAACTCATAAATTCTACAGGTGCGCTCATCATGTACCACTGACCTACATAAATTACAAAACAACTGCTATGAATTCTATGTGTACTTCTATAATATATGGCAGTTATTTATAGCAAGCTTTCCTCCTATCTGAATAATCACACACCATAGTGTAGGTGTCGTGCTTGGTCCTGCTTGTGCCTCTAGTCCTAGTGGCATTAGTCCTCTTCCTGCAAGGTAATTTGTGAACACCAGGTAGTGGTCCTTGTCGTTCCCCTAGCCCTTGCATTTTATGCACCATACCTCATCGTGCATCTCTGGGTGGGTTGTCTTGTCTTGTTTCAAACTCTGCATTTCAAGGCATAAGTTTTTCAATTGCACATGAATCTGCTGAAATCCCAGGTTGGGATCTTCTATCGAGGTTTCATGCAGTCTCATTGCGACCTCCAAGGCCTCAGCCTGAGTGCTTATCCTCTGTTACCACAACACATTCTGTAGATGCGGCGTTAGTGATGCTATAAACCATTTTGGGTGTTGCCCATCTGTTAACATCATGTTCGCTTCACAAATTGTGCACTTCAGTCTTTGATCCAACTCCCGTGGGGTGTTGCCTAGTAGCATTGTGATTTCCTTGAATCCAATGATCGGCTATGCCTCTGACTTTGGCCTACTAAATTATTTGTTTAGAGTAGCTTGGATATCCATGATCCTCGCATTCAGATTGTCATTGGAATGCTTAATGTACTAGGTCAACGCATGATCTTGCAAAGCACTAACCAACGTTGCCTTCTTTATATTGTCATACGTGACTCCCTGTGCTTCCCATACAGCTTTTATCACGAACTAGAACTGGTTTGGATCTTCATTCCCTACTCCCTTCAACATTGGTAGCTTTATCGTGATTGACATACTACTTTACGGTGGTGGGGAAGCTGGTATGGGTAGAGAAGGGGGTGAAGACAGTGAAACTGGTAGTTGTGTGGGTGGGGGTGGTATTCACAGAATTCTCTGCCTTATCATATTGATGACACTTCTTGGTGAGACCTTCACGAGATATTCTTCTCCCACTCCTGGAGGTGAAATCAAGGGGCTAGTTTCTAGTTCTGTGCTACCTTTGTTTCTGTAGATTCTCCAACTTCGTGCAGCCCTAAACATCAATTTATTCGCATAACCCATTTTTCACACAGTAGAATTTTAATCCAAGTGTTCAAAGATTTAACATACTTACCTCACGGTCCTTTAAGGAAGCGTCATTCTTCCTCGCTATAACTGACTGAAGTATCTATTGCAAACTCGGTGATGAGTCCTCCTATGATTCGATCGCGCCAGTGATCGACAGTGTACACGATCTTATTTTCCAATAATTCTAGTATGCGCACCAATTCTGGAGTCCACACAATAGGTCTGTCGAGTTTACACCTTCCATGGTTATTTGCTAGCTTAGCTATCCACTCGTATAACTTAGTGGGGAAGGATTCGAAGAATTTTTTTTGGATCTCTGTATATAAGTAGTGATCTAACCACTCTTCCTTCAATAGTCACAGATTCCTGTTTTCTTGCACCACAAATTCGTGAATGTTCCTATTCAACTAATCTTCAATTCCTTTCTTTGTCGGATTCCAGTGATGTGACATCAAACATCTCTATGCAGAAAGTGGTCCCAGCAACGAAACCATTTGTTGGCTTGTTGGGGCTTGACCCGAACTCAAAGTTAATTAGCCAAACAAATCCTTGTACTACTGGCTCTTTTGGAAATAGTCCGTGGAGAGAAGACTAAGGTCTCACCCGAAGTAGTATGGGAGGATGCTAGAACTAGGTTTCTGCACCCTTGAAATGTCTTAGATGTTCTACTGGTCCCAATGTTTGTCCTTGTGTGTAGGTCACTTTTCACACTTCCTTTTTCCTCACGCCCTGATACACTGCCTTCGCATAGCCCTAACCAAGTGTTGTGGAGCTTCCACGCTACTACAACAGTGCTCTTCGCTATTACCCGAGATCTTACTTATCTTCCTATACCAATTAATTACCTTTGCGTACTTGGATGTCTTATGTTATAATTAGTTATACAAAACATTCAGATTAGTTTGCGCAAAAAATACACATTATACTTGCAAGTTATACCCAATCATATATTAAAACAGGAAAAAATGCACAAAATATGGTAAATTTCTCTTTATTGATTCCTCCAATGGTTACAGACTCAACTCGCCTTACGCACTCAACTGCAAGGGTCCGCGCACTCAGCTACGGACTACTAGGCCTCTGTGCAGTCAACTAC
Source organism: Pinus taeda (assembly GCA_000404065.3). Taxonomy (NCBI): domain Eukaryota; kingdom Viridiplantae; phylum Streptophyta; class Pinopsida; order Pinales; family Pinaceae; genus Pinus; species Pinus taeda. The sequence continues at coordinate 105,473 of APFE031249126.1, forward strand.
AAAGCCTTCCCTACTCTACGACCCAAAGACACACTTTAAACATTTACTCAATCACTTAGATTTCTCATGCTCCTATGCCCCTCTCTACACTTAGAGCCTTCATCTATTTATACAATCCCATGGTCCATGGACCATGGGTAAGTCTATTAAGCTGACATTACATTACAAAACGAGGTCAACCAACCCTGTCCATGGGTAAGTCTATTAAGCTGACATTACATTAAAAAATGAGGTTAGCCAACCCTGTGACTCTATCATAATTTCACACTCCGTTCTCGCAATTTGTGGGGATTTTACAGAAAGATTTTGTCAAAACTTAGGCTTTAAGCCGCAAAACATGCCTTGGAGGGATTCCATGCCCAACTGGGGTATTGACTAGGCTTGTTGGCAGTGGAGCGATGCTTTTGTTCTTACATGACTTTGATGGGGTACTCTCCAGGCATATTGGTAGCGGAGCAACACCATAGATCAAACTAGGCCTCTGACGACTATACTCCTTGTGCACAAATATACCCCTCATCCCCAATGAAAACAACTGTGTTGACTTGGATTTGAATGTGTGTTGATCGACCAAGAGCTTGGCAGATGTTACATCTTATAATCAAGCAAGTGTGGAAACCAAGATGAAGAGAGAACTGAACGAAATTTCTGGAGCTGATAGACTTGCTTTTCAGAAACAAGGTCCACTTATAGTGTTGGAGTTCTACCAGTGTGTCACCAAGTGTTGTAGTGGCTACAACAACACTACAAAATTTTTCCTTAGCTTCATTTTGGAGCCTCCCTACCAACCATCCTTAGCAACATGTCTTGCACTTTCAAGTGCACAAGCTTCAGTGGTTTTCTAGTAGCATGAAAGCCTGTGCATGATGGCTTGTTTCACTCCCATCACAAGTTATTTCTCTGGACTTGGTCCAACTACAAGCTAACCAACTCCCTCAAGAAATTGCACAACTTTAGAGGAGATCTAGCCTTCCCTCTAGAAATTGTTGATCGAGGTGGATATTGGTGGCCACCCAGCAATTCCACTTGGACCCCCACCATTTCTTTTTCCAGTTTTTCAGTTTCCTTAATTATAGCACAGTTTACTATTTTTAGCAGCTTTTCAGGTCCTAAACTTTTGGAGCCATTTTGAGGCCCTACACGACATTTTTTTGGAAATCTACCGCTAGCGATTTTTTCTCCAAAATTGTCTTTTTGGTTGTAGTCCTCAAAGAGATATTTCCAACGGGTTATCATGCACGTCAAACGGAGATAATATGACCGAGTCATGACTCCGGGAAGTTGGTTGTCCAACTCACCCCAACAGGGCCCATAAACTCTTGGTGTTACGTGTCCTCGGGTTAGGGTTTTGGTTGTTAAGGGTTTGCTCTTATTGTTCAATAATAAAAAGGCCCTTGAGCCTCATTGTGAGGCAGTTCAGGGGCATGTAGCTGCCACATCTCTTCTCAGAGATAAGCTGCCATCAACCCTAGCTGGTTTATTTCCATTTTTGTTTGTAAGCATATTTCAATATTTTACATTAATGAAATGAAGTATTATTTCCGCTACATCTCTGTGTTTATGGTTATCTATGTAATTTGTTGCATTACAGTTTAAATCCAGATTAGTAGTATCAAAGGGGTCCGCATTTTTTCTCTGTTTTTCATTGCATATCCCCAAAGAGGTTGGGATATAAGGAGTTAGGGCTTGAACTGGTCGAACCTTTGCAAGACCAACCTCGCATACCCTGACGACCTCCCATGGCAGATGAGAAGAAAGATGAGGGGGCAAGAGATCCTATCAAAATGTTACTCAAAGAAGCCATCGAGCAACAAAGGAACATGATGATGGACAATTTTGCCCAGATCCTTCAACGTCTACCCAACAGTGACGCATCAGCTTCCAGTAGCTACTCTCGAAATGCCACACCATTTAAGGCACAAGTTAATTTTGAAATCCCCATATTCAAGGTTTAGATAGATGTAGATGCTGTCAATAAATGGTTAAATCTGCTATAGGGTTATTTTTTTGTTCATGATTTTTCTGGTCAAGAAAATATTATTTTTGATATTCTCAAAGCAAGCCCCCCATGTCAAGCACTGGTGGGAAACCTATTGCGAGCAAAAGGCTGAAATTACAGGCTCACTATTTTTAGCTGCACCCACTTGGAATTCATTCCGAGATGCCATCAAAGAGCATTACTACCCTATCGGAAGCTATGAGGATCAATACATAAAGTGGACCATGATGTGGTAGGGAAGGGATGAAGACGTGCTAGAGTTTACCAATATTTTCCATACCCTTTGCACAAAGTTGGGTATCAAGGATTCAGAGCTGCATTTGGCACTCAAATATTGTAACTGGCTGCACAAGTACATCCAAGAAGAAATAAAATTCCTGAACATCTCCTCGCTTAGCACAACATACCGATATGATGTCAATGTCAAGCAAAAGTTTAAACAGAAGAAGCGGGACTTTGGATCTGCTAATCCGAAGCAAGGGAAAGGTGCCCCCAAACCGCAGAAGAAAGGACAAAGCCAAGGTGGGGCGACCCAAGACAACCCACCAAGGCTACAAGCAAATAACAGTGCCGTGAAGCTGAGAAAGGACATGGGAAAGTGGCATGAGTTCCATAAGATCTCCAGTCACAACACAAGAGAATGTTGGCCAAGAAGTCACTAGAGGCTGAGCTAATAGTTTCAGAATCAGATGCATGTTCTGACTTTGAGTCAGAACTCGAAAAGGGGAATGGAAAAGTGAAGTAGATTATCGATGCAGAGCCCAATGCCACCATTGCCACCATGAAGATCCATAAGGAGGAACCCAAAGATATAGAGGAGGAGGAGCATCTCTTCCACTCCCAGATGTGGGTAAAGGGCTCCCTGCTATAGTTCATTGTCGATAGAGGGAGTCAAAATAACCTCATTCTGGTAACGGTCGTGAAGCAGCTAGGCTTATCGACCACAACACAGCTACAATCTGGCTCTCCGCAGCTCAGCTAGCCACACGCCTTTTCAAGTGGGCTTGGGATTCCAGTCCTTATGTCCCATTGATGTGGCCATGCCATTTGCACCTACTCACCAAGATTCAGCTCATGTGCACTCCAAAACAGATAAGGAAAACAATTTCATTGAGCACATCCAACATATTCATCAGCAGGTTCATGAAATTTTGGAGAAGTCAAATGCCAAGTACAAGTAGTGACATGATCAACATCGGGTGCCACACAAGTTTCATGTGGGCGACAAAATCTAGTTGCATTTGCAAAAGGAATGCCTTACGGAAGCCTATCGAAAACTCAGACCACTCTGATATGGTCCTTACACCTTTACCAAGGTTGTGGGAGACAATGCATTTGAGCTCAGCATTCCTCCATTCCTTGGCCTACACCCAGTGTTTAATGTGGACCACCTTCGGCCATACTTTCCACCATTACTAGACACATCCGACATTGCCAAATAGTTGAAACCCGCAGAGTTAAATCCAGATTGCATGGAACAATCTGCAACTGATTAGATCATGGACACACAGATCAAGCATACTCGCTACCAGAATACCCCATTGTATCGAGTTGTCAAAGTTGGCCAATTACTTCACCAGGGAAAGTGGCTTACCAGGGACCAAGTTCAGCAGAATTTTCCTCATCTCATGGAGGAACTCAACACAATGGAGACCATTTCTTCCTAACAGGGGGAGGAATGATCCAAGTGGATATTAGTGGCCACCCACCAATTCCTCTTGGACCCCCACCATTTCTTCTTTCAATTTTTTAGTTTCCTTAATTGTAGCATAGTTTACTATTTTTAGCAGTTTTTTCGGGTCCTAAAATTTTGGAGCCGTTTTGAGGCCCTAATGACGTTTTTTTGGAAATATACCACTAGTGATTTTCTGTCTAAAATCATGTTTTCCATCATAGTCCTCCAAGAGATCTTTCCAATGGGTTATCGTGCGCATCAAACGGAGATAATATGACCAAGTCACGATGCCGGTAAGTTGGTTGTCCAACTCACCCCAACGGGTCCCATAAAATCTTGGTGTTACATCTCCTCGGGTTAGGGTTTTGGCTGTTTAGGGTTTGCTCTTATTGTTCAATAATAAAAAGGCCCTTGAGCCTCATTGTAATGTAGTTCAGAGGCATGTAGCTGTGACATCTCTTCTCCGAGATAAGCTACAATCACCCTAGCTAGTTTATTTCCATTTCTGTTTCTAAGCATATTTCAGTATTTTATAATAATGAAATGAAATATTATTTCTACTGCATCTCTGTGTTTATGGTTATTTATGTAATTTGTTGTGTTCCTATTTAAATTTGGATTAATTGCATAATCTTTTCTGGCAGCTTGCTGGCCTCATCAATTGTGCAATTCTGCCTGTCAACCTTACCTAGAAAAAACTATGCAATCTGGCCCAGAAAGAGTGCTCAACCCATAAATTGTGCAATCAGGCATAATAGTCAACTGTTCAGCCCAAAAATTGTGTAGTCCCTATGGGAAGCCAACCCAGCTTCCTCCTAAAAACTGCACAAAAGTTACCCTTAGTCAGGAAGGCTATTGCATGTGCCATCGTGTTCACCGGTTCCACCTAGGACCAAGAAAACTTAACCTGCATGCATGGCTAACTTTTCCTGAAATAGAAAAAAGAAACATGAGAAAAGCATCCCTACATTTTAGGGAGCTATTTTTAGCAGCTAGAGGTTACATGCAAAGATCATTTTAGAGTCTTTCCTCCAAGTGTCGTTTTTTCCTAGATTTGTGGCATGTGCGTCATGAGCATCAAACTTATTTATTCAATGCTTCAAAGAACACTTATTCACATCAACCTTGGAGCTCTAACATCCCACAATAGATCTAGGAGTCTTCGACACATCCAGCTCAACTATTTCCGGTTAAGTCAGCTTAACTTGTCTTTTGCAACATTTCTGTCGCTTTTTGTGTTTTGGCTTGTGCGAGTTTTGTCTTCCTAATTTTTGTGAACGCTTTTTGTGGTTTACATGCATATTAGCTTGTACTAGCACCATTTCAGTTTTCATTAGCATCTCACTATTGTCGCATGCATGACATTGTTTTGCACGAATGGTTGCCGATTCGGTGGCTCACTTCACACACATGCATGTTGTTCTGTTTTCTGAATCTTCCACTCACTATTTGCATGCAAGATCATTCACTCTTGCTGACACTCAGTATCACCATGCAATCACCTTTACATTTTCTTTCAGTTTCCCATCGGCGGGTTTGGGTGGCTGTGGCTTGGACTCTGCCTCACTAAGAAAACATTGTTCAATTGTGAGAGGGAAGACTCTGTTTTCCTCCTAGAAAATGCACATTTTTGTCGAGTGACTGTCGTCCAGTTTTTCATTACGCAATTCTAAGAGGTAGTGACTGCTGGCCCAGAAATTTGGGCAATGCATTAACTAGCCCTACAACCCCTGCCAACTAGAATTGCACATTTCACAATCCCAGCAGCCAACAGGCCAGTTTTGATTTCACATTGTGCATTTCCAACAACCCGAACTGCCTATTGCGTAGTTCTAGTGGTCAACCTCCCAGGAAAAATTATGCAATCCTTGCTAGTCAATCCCCAGGTATATTGCATGTTGTTCCTCAAGTTTGATTTGATTTTAGCTAACAAATTTCTTGCCATGCATGTCGCTATGTCTCTAGATCTAACAGGTGTTCATCCCTCTCTGAAAAATTTAGGATCAATTGCCTCCAAGAGAAAAAGATTAAAGTACACTGATAGAAGTGAAACTGGAGGAAGAGTTGAGCGAGTGTCTACAAGTCTGGCAATCTATGAAGACACCAAGCTGATTGCAGACAAGGAATTCAAGTTGAAATGGAAATAAGTCAATCATGCATTTGTAGGCACATTTGGGGAAGACCTCGAAGACCTCCAAGTCTATGTGAACATTCACAAGTTTGGCTTGTACCATATTACATGTAGGTATCTCATGTTCCCATGCGCGGACATGATACATTATATCATCTCGTACACTGATCCCGAGATGATGACATTGAGCAGTGTTAGTGGGATGGAGATTGCTACCTTCAGGGCACCGGATTATGAACAAATGTACCATATGTCGAAGCCCGTGACCACCATGGAGACACCCTTGAACATACCCAATAACAATGCCAACTCCAGGGATATCTTGAACAACTCGGTGAAGGAGCCGGCCAAACTCAGGATGACACCCACCCAGATCTACAAGATGAAGATACTGCAGAAGGGATATCGATACTTGGTCATCTTTCCATGTCACCTTTATGGAAAAAAGAGCACAAAAGCCTTCCTGCAAAGTTGGGTGATCACGTTGGACCAAATGGCCAGTGAAGGAAAAGCGTGCAACTGGTCTAAGATGTTGGCTTTAATACTGGGTAGGCACCTTCAGCTTGACCACTCTCAGCTTCAACATCTTCAGAAAGTGTAACAGGACTCCCTTATATCTCATTGTCGATATTTTCATGTAATCAACAACAACATTCATGCTTGACAAGATGCGTTCTCTCCTCGCACATCACTGCTGCCAACCGTTGAGATAGACAACTGCCTTATGCATGGTACCAAACTTGGAATACAACGCCCACATGATTGTGTTAATAGACAATACTTCATCAAGTATTGCCTTCTTCAACTCTATTCACACAGATGTTATAATCAATTCTCCTCCTAAGTCCCTGCTTGGCCATCTGTAACTCCTTAGCCATTTCCTCATTCTTAGCTATCAAGAAGTGAACACTCAAGCTAGGGGGTTCGACATATGTTCTGGTAGCATCGACCAATGTTGTTGGATGCTTGCACACATCAGACATGATCACTCATTCCACAAACTAAACAAGAGATGTGTGATCATCCGAAGTCGACACTTTGCGAGATTGCACAACTCTATGTTGGGACTCATCGAATGAGATATTATGCATGTCTCCCTACGAATTGTCTCCAAGGATGTTAGTGTCTCCTTGGTCGCTTGGGACTTGCTCCGCTTCAGGACCTAGTGGAGCTGTTGGGTTGACCTCTTGGTGGTGAGGCATGAGGTCGATGTCTTGCTCGAACTCCTATTGGTCCATATCTGTATCCATCTGCTCAAGTGCTTGTTCAATCTCTTGTGCAAAGTGCTCCTCCTATGATGGCTAACCCTATCTGCTTGGTGCCAGTTGTTCGGATGAGTCAACTACTTGTAAGGGCATTGTTTCATATATCTATACATGTTGTACCCCTATTGTACATGTTCTTGTTACACTTCCTTCTCCCATCTTTGCAACTCCTTTTCCTTCCGGCGTTTCTCCTTCAAATCATGAGGATACATTTTCCCCCACAGCAAAATGGGCTACCATCCAGACATTCTTTTCCTTGGCAGGTTAGGATGGTTGGAAAGTCCACCAAATGGATGTAAAAATTGCTTTGTTGAATGGAGATCTGAAATAGAATTTTTTTATGTCCCAGTAAGATGGATTTGTTGTGAAGGGTCAGGAACAAAAATTATGCAAGCTTATAAAATATTTGTGTGTCTTCAAGCAAGAAGCGAGCTTGGTACGAGAAATTGAATGAGAATCCTCTGAAACTCAATTTCAAACATTATGATCTTGATGATGAAACTTTGTTCGTCAAGAAATTTCAAAAAAAAGGTGTAGATATTGTAGTGTATGTAGATTATATTATTATGAAACGAAACAATGAGAGCTACGTTTCATCCATAAAGAAGGAATTGAGGAAAGGTTTTGAGATGACACAATTGGTCTATGTTAACTACTATCTTGGTATTGAAGTAACCCAACATCTGATGTTTATATTCCTTTGTCAAAAGAACTACATTAAAGATCTATTGAAAATATTTTGCATGACTGAGTGCGATCCTTTAACTACTTCAATGGAACAAAACTTAAATCTCACATCCACTGAGGGAAATGAATTTGAGGATGCAACAAAGTATAGGAAACTCGTAGGAAGTCTCAACTACCTCACTACTAGCAAACCAAACATTTCATTTGTTGTTGGAATCCTCTTCAGGTTTATGTGAGAGCCTTGTGAAGGTCACTGGTGTGCTACAAAAAGAGTTCTAAAGTACTTGAAGGGAACTCTAGACTTTGGACTCAAGTATACACATGTCGGTGACTTGAGCTTGATTCGATACTCTGATTTAGACTTTGATAGAGATAAAGAAACCAGGTTATCAAATTCAGGTAATGTTATGAGTCTTGGATTAGGACCTGCCTCCTAGAGGTCACACAAACAATCAATTCCAGTAGATTCAACAACTGAGGGATAATGTGTGCTAATAACTAAAGAAATGAAGGAAATTGTGTGGCTCAGGAAAATTATGGAAGATCTGCAAGAGAAACGAGTGCATTCAAATCCCCTTTTGATTAAAAAAACTTCTACAATAAAGATGGCCAAGAGCACAAAGTTCCATGATCGAACCAAGTACATAAATACAAAATACCATCTAATTTGACATCATGTTGATGCCAAAACAATCCACCTATGACATTCTTCCCCAAATGAGCAGAGTGCAAATATCTTGTCCAAAGCACATGGAAGGGAAAAGTTTGAAAGATTAAGAATGATGCTTAGACTCACCAACATCCCTTCAGATTAAGGGTGGAAATGTTGAAACCTAATATTTGGGATTAGGTAAATCCATGTAAATAGTGTAAATAGAAAAATAGATGGAATTGGAAGATGAAGAGACATTGGGAGATGAAACCCATTAGTCTCACTCTCCATGTATATATGCATGTTCCATATTAATGCAAAATAGCAATTCAATTTGTGGAGTTACTTCTGGTCTAGAAATAACATAGGGACATTAAGTGTCTCACCCAACCATAGGAAGGGAAGGTAAGGCTATTCATTAATAGAAAAGTGAAAAAATACTAACTCAATGCCAAGTACAAAAAAAGGGTTAAGTAGTAATAAAACACACTATAGTGCCAATTTCAATGGGAAATTTATTTCCTTGCAAAGAAGGGGGTGCATCTCCATATGACTGAGGAAAATTGCAACATGAGGTAACGATATTTTTTGTAAAAAGTACCTTCTAATATACATTACCTCTCTGAAGCCTGATGTAACCGTAAGTTGTATTATACTGTGTGCGTGAATGAGATATCCATTTAATAAAAAGAGGAAAGGGTAACTCTGTATTAGGACCAAATGTCTGAGGCAGACTCAAATGGAAAGGAATTATCCATTTTCTTCATAGTCAACACAAAAATGCTGCGGCCAGAAAAACCAAGGGGCGTAGAGTCAAGAAGTGTATAGAGATTTTCTTTTGCGAAGCTTTCCACACACAAACTTCTCCACATAAGAGGTAGTTTGTTGCCACTTACTTTATATTTCCCATTTATCGAGGTATTCCTCCAAAGATCGAGCTGCTGGAGTAGAAATCAACTTCTCTGCACATATGCAATGACTTTTCACAACGCAGACTTCATTTTTGTTAAGGACGTCCACATGGACCAATGGTACGAAAGTCACTGCCAGTTCTCAAGATGGAATCTACATAGTGCAGTTATATGGTGCACATGAAAGTAGAGGCAAACATATTAAACTTTCATTGACCAAAGTCCCATATCGCAGTTCTCTTAAACTCGTTAAAATAGACATGCTACCCAAAATATTAAAGGTTATTTCACTATAGATCGTTACACACAATTATCTAAAAATACACATACTACACCCATAATGTCACGCCCCCAAGCCTACGATGGTCTTTCAACTGTGCCGGCGAGGTGCGGCACCACCGAACACTTTCTTTTTGACAATACTCGTGCACATGGACTACACCTAAATTCCCTTTCTCATTACTTAGCTTGTGTTTCGCAACCAAGTAAACATGTAATTATCCTTTATACTTAATGAAGCCCATACTCATTCATTATCCATAGCAATTATATAACAAGAACATTAACAATTGAAACAAGTATAAAGGGGAGGGGCAACTCCCCATAATGTGAGTCTGCCCGTCAATTTATTAAGAATCTCAGTTACAATATACAAGCGTCTCTTGGCCGAACCAAGTCTCACACTTAGCCAAATAATACAAAGAGAGGCAAACCTGCCTTTACAACAATCTTGTGCACCTCTTGCACAAAGGGCGGTGCTCACCCGAGCCACCTAACACCCTTGCCAAGTCCTACACAAAATCAGCAACTAACCTCGGCACACCTTGCCAACCTTCGACCGTTTACAAGAAGTAACAAGTTTGCAGCTTCAACAAGTAGTGCGCATGAAAGATCCGCACTCCTTCCTTTCTGCGCACTTCCTCTTGCCTTGTGCGAAGATCGAAGAGATATGCGAGTTGTTGTTTGTAAATGAGCTCCATCACTCATACCTTTATACACTTCTAACATGGGCTATGAGTGTGCGTGGCAGCCCCTTTGTCAGCCCCCAAAATCGCCATAACGCGCCCCAAACGCCTCATCGCATGTCAGCCTTGCCATCGTGCAAGCCTCCTTCCAATCGACGTATAAGGCTCCCACACTTAGTCACATAAGTGTCGTTCGCTTGCCTTTCGTCACATTTGCTGTTCAACGTAATGTCGCATTTCTTCCGCAGCGTGCGCCCGTCGTGCGCCCACCCGTCGCAAATACCTCAAGGCGTTACTTCCTCCTCCACCTGAAGTCATTGTCGTCCTCGACAACATCCCCAAGCATCAATCCATGATATCAACTCCTCCACATATGGCAAGCATCCCTGCAACATATGTAGGACTCATCTCCACCATGTCTCATCTAAGTGACCAACTGTCACCAAGATAGCCCATACCACAGTATGTCATAGATGTCCATGATCATCGACCACCTGCCACAATCTCTCCATGCTCCTCTCCACCATGGAAGGCTGATCCTTCCAACATCAAGCTACATGTTCGCTGCAACAATGTGTCACTCCATCATGTGCATCATCACCATCATGTGCAAAACTGCCCATGATATGTCAACAAGTGTTAACACACCTCAATCATGTGCCAACATCTCATCTCAACAATCGGAAGTCCTCTCAATCCATGACAATCAAGCATCATGTCACAATCTCCACATGCTGCTCGATCGTGGAATGCTGGCCCCTCCATCTCAAGCTACATGCTTACTACAACATATAGTGTCGACCTCATCATGTGTCGTTCCCATGTGACCTGTTGCCATGATACTCCAACACAATCCTAACATATCTCATGTACCTATTATAGCCCCCATGTCTGAACTAGTTGGGTAGCTAATCCAACCATCACGCCCAAACCATGAGAATGCACACCCTCATGCTACCATCAGTTGTTCCTCAAAACATCCTGCCACATCCTGAACTCGATCAAGAATCCATCCTCATTAGTAAACCATGCTCAGGTCCATGAAGTAGTCCTCATCTCATCTACAACTTGTCCATGATGTTTGGTGTCAATGTGCTATATGAAATTAGCCACATTTATCCCAACATCATCCATATATGTGCCTCCTCAATATGAAGAGACCATCTCATCAATCTCCAACTCTTGGTGTGCCACATCCATGTCCATGAAGCTACCTCCAACACATCTGCAATGTGTCATCCCTCAAGTCTACCATAGAAACAAGTATACACCTGTCTCATGTATCCATGTGTTGCCCATGATCAAAGATCGATCAGCTCCCATGTGTAAAAAGTAGTGAGTCTCGGCTCAACCCATGCCCAAGTGTTGCCACCAAGGCATCATCATCATCGTAACTCCATCACTCCAAAGTGCCTCATATCGATCCTCTACATCAAGTCACTCTTTCAAGCCATGCCCATACATGTACTTGAAAGTATGCACCCCATCCTGCATCAAAGTCTCTGACCTCAGCTCCTCAATGCATCAGACCCTCTAAGTCCACCATATATGAAGTTCCCCCTAGAAGTCACAACAATCTCATGTCATCATGAGCTCCATAAGCCATCCCCAACCAACACTCTAGCAGGCATACAAGTCTCCACCCAAAGGTCTCTGCAAGATGCCTCAGCTCCATCCAAGTCCATGACCTTATTGTACATAAGTGCACAACCTCTCCATAGGCTCATAAGTAATAAGTCTCGATGTCACATGAACAGATCCATCTGCACAACATCCATGCCTTGGCACACCTCATTGGATGACCATAAGTGACATCTCCACAAGTGCACCCACATATGTCCCTGCATAAGACTGCCATGCTCCATGTCTCCAACCTGATGTCCCTGACTAAGTTGTCCATGTAGTCCAACCAAGTAGACCCATCACAACCATCGGTCATCCCTATGCAAGCTGCAATCTTCGGTTTAGTGAACTCGGTCACCCAACCATATCATCATGTCATGTCATGAGTTTCCTTCATCATAGCTCCTCCACCAAAGTGTTCATCAAGACTATCTCTTGGTCTCGGCCATGAGAAGTCCACCCAAGTGTGTGCCCTTCAAACTGTCCATGAGTCATGCCGAGCACTTAGCCATGAGGCTAAAGCATGACCCACTCATCCACAATGATCATCAAGTTCCACCCTTGTCACGAGCCTTTGTACCTTCTACCACAAGGTCACAAACAACCCCAACAAGTCCTGCAACAATCAACAATCCTTGCTTCTCCATACAAGGTCTCATCATAAACATCCATGGTAAGATGCTCCCTAGCATCGGCAAACTGACTTTGCCCTTCCCTACACACTATCCATCTACCAAATGCTCATATGAAACACAAGTATCAACAATACTTACATCATCATGAGGTTCCTCCACGAGAGTACCCTCATCCATACATGTCTGCAAACTACACGATCCTGGTCCTACTTGATGAACCTCAAGTTCATCCTCCATCACGGTCATGTCTGCAACATCTTCAACTTCCAAGGCTTCCTCTTCCTCATCACATTCTGCAGCTTTCTCCTTATGAGCAAAGCTATGGAATGCTTCTTCTCAAGAGTTAGCCATTCCCACTTCTTTCGAATCAATTCTTGCCTTATCTTCAATTCCTTGGATTCTGCTTCAAACAAGTCCACTTCCTTCACAAGTCGATAGGCTTCATCCCTATTTCCATCAGAAATTCTTTCCTTAACCAAGGCACGAAGAGCATCCCTTGCTTTGAACATAACTTTGTCCCATTCTGCAAGCCTTTGTTCAACCTCTCTTGATTCCTCAAGTAGACTGCCTTCAAATTCCTTGAAGGTTGCAAAACCCATTTCTTGCAAGATAGACATCCTTGACTCTTCACCGTTACGAGGAACCTGCTCAAACCAAGCCCAATCGAGCTACTTCAATGCTTCAACACTTCGTCAACTCGGTCATCAACCTGCTCTGATACCAACTATCATGCCCCCAAGCCTACGGTGGTCTTTCGTCCATTCCGACAAGGTGCGGCACCACCGAACACTTTCTTTTTAACAATACTCATGCACATGGACTACGCCTAAATTCCCTTTCTCATTACTTAGCTTGTGTTTCGCAACCAAGTAAACAAGTAATTATCCTTTATACTTAATGAAGCCCATACTCATTCATTATCCATAGCAATTATATAACAAGCACATCAACAATTGCAACAAGTATAAAGGGGAGGGGCAACTCCCTGTAATGTGAGTCTGCTCGTCAATTTATTAAGAATCTCGGTTACAATATACAAGCGTGTCTTGGCCGAGCCAAGTCTCACACTTAGCCAAATAATACAAAGAGAGGCAAACCTTCCTTTACAACAATCTTGTGCACCTCTTGCATGAAGGGCGGTGCTCACCTGAGCCACCTAACACCCTTGCCAAGTCCTACAAAAAATCACCAACTAACTCCGGCACACCTTTCCAACCTTCGACCGTTTACAAGAAGTAACAAGTTTGCAGCTTCACTACGTAGTGCGCATGAAAGATGCGCACTCCTTCCTTTCTGCGCACTTCCTCTTGCCTTGTGCCAAGATCCAAGATATATGCGAGTTGTTGTTTGTAAATGAGCTCCATCGCTCATACCTCTATACGCTTCTAACGTGGGCTATGAGTGTGGGTGGCAGCCCCTTGGCCGACCCCCAAAATCGCCATAACGTGCCCCAAACGCCTCATCGCATGTCGGCCTTGCCATCGTGCAAGCCTCCTTCCAATCGACGTATAAGGCTCCAACACTTAGTCGCATAAGTGTCGTTCGCTTGGCTTTCGTCGCATTTGGTGTTCAACGTAATGTCGCATTTCTTTCGCAGCGCGCGCCCGTCGTGCGCTCGCCCGTCGCAAATACCTCAAGGCATTACACATAGTGTTTTGACTTTTGAAAAATGGAAGGTTGGAGCAATTATTGTTCAAAACCATATCATGTATCTTTAGACAATTGTTTTTGAAAACTGTAGAGCCTAAGTTCATTTCCATATTCATTTTAATTTGCGATTATATGTATGTAGAGACTAATTTCATTTCCAAACTCATTTTAATTTGAGATTATATTAAATGTACAAAGGTGGCATAAGAAACATTTTTGAAGTTGGGAAATGATGATCGTAGACATTGCTAAAATTGAAAAGATTTGATTTATTCATATACATGTATCCATATTGTGTAAGGTTGATCCGATACTTTGCATTATCACTAAATGTCCTAGGCCATGCCAAATGAAATCAACCATTTTCTTCACAGTCAACACATCGTTCAATAAATGAGACATGATGTGGCCAGAAAAACCAAGGGGCTTAGAGTCAGCAGTGTGTTGAAAACTATTTTCTTGTTGTACACAATTTCACGATGAAAACATATTTTAATAGGTTACTTTGTATTAAGAAATTAAAATAAAACATGAACAAATTTCATTTCAAAATAAAGGATATAATTGTTCTACACAGGCAAAACTAATTCTGAAAAAGAGATTTTTATCAAACACAATAAAAAGACTAATAACTAAAAAGGGCTGATGCTATAATTCTTTCATAATAAAAAAACAATTACATTATTAATAAAAGAATAATTACATTATTAATAAAAACTTATATAAAGGAAATAAATTATAGACAAATAATAATGTTCTTAGTATTTTCAATAATCAACATCACGCAATTATTGAGGTCTAAAATGAATATAGAAAAAAGATCTGGTGTCCTTTCTTAATTCATTGTTATGCATTATATGTTGGTCATAAAAGTTGAAACATTTTTTTGATTTTTTTTAATTTCTATAACCCATGTTCTCTTGCCAAAATAACATCAAAAGGAAGTCCATTTTATTACATATAGTATTTAGCTCATGTGTGGAGGAAGCTACAAAGTGAGCAGTCTGCACTATTTATGGTTCATAACAATTCAAAGTATCAAATTCATACAGTGGGAAATTAAAATCGGTGGTCGTAGGTCTAGGTGGATTCATGCACATGGATGTCAAAAAGCCTACACACTCATGTAATGGTTCATTTAAAGATAGAAGGATGTATAAAAACAATAATGTGGGAGAAGTTTGGCATTATTACATTGTTGCTAAGATCATTGCACGTTTTTTTTCATCGTTCTTTTTTTTCATAGTTCATTGTGTGGAGCTCCACACAATGAACTTAGCTCCGTGCAGGTGAAAAAATTAAATGTTATCCAAAATTATAAATTAATTACCTATAATTATAAGTGCCAAAGTAAGAAAAATAAAGAGACTTGAACGAACAAATTCTTCCACCTAATTGTGGTCCCTGTACACATGGATATATATACTAGTTCATTAAGTCCACGTGTTCATTTTTCTGTTATGGTTGAACTCCTAGACTTGTGTGGAGCTTTCCGCAGAGCTCCACACGCTATAAAACAACCAACATACATGGAACTACATGTACAGGTTGTGACCCTGGCTTCTTTCATACAACATTAACGCTCTCATACTTAAATTCTTAATGCGCTCTCTTACCTTTGTACCCATCAAATCCAACAAAGGTGCAACAAAATCACTAAGGCATGCATATTAATCCATGGAGGATATCGTGAAGCCAAGAAAAATTCTGATGTCGAAGGTTGAATTGACTCTTTTTACAAGTTGGCCCTCACAATCAGAAAAGAAAAGAAGGTACCCTAAATTCTTTATTGTGAGTTTTGACATGCATCTTGGCTCTCTAATGTCAAACAAAACTACAATATCATTGTTTCAGGAAACGATACAAAGTAAATAATACAATCTTTCTTTAAGCTTATCTACAATGAGTATATAATAAACTTGTTCAACATCCATGTGTTTGTAACACAGGAAGTGGAGAACAAGTTCATATGAACGAGATTGATTCATAGATTCATTACCATCTACCTGCACAACACGTCAAGACAAGGTTTGATTATACTTTGTCATCATATTTGCATCTTCATTAACCTGGTGTCTTCTATTAATTGTATCTTCAACCTTTTGGATTAATGTGAGTTCTAATTGTTGTACGAAAAATGTAGGAATCGTTGCTGCCTATTGATCTAATTATTTTGACTCTGCTTCTTGCAGCAATTGCGACCTTTATGTTACTCTTTTGTCTTGACAACAAGAAGATATTTTTTTGTTATTTACTCTGTGAATGTCAATGGTGATCATTACGTTAGTCTCTATGGTGATCGATGAAGAAGGCTATCGAAATATTAGAAGAGTATTTAAGCATAATTAGATGTGATATTTAAGCGAATAATGTGAATACCAGCTGCATCATTAGATGTAGCACGCACTTACAATCAAGTTGAAAATAATAATTACTCAGCAGCCTGTAGTCCCTGCCTAACCATATAATATGCCATTTGTTAAGGCTCATAACCGTTTTATACACATGGTATCCATGGGAGGGTTAGAAGTCTAGCAAAAACCCTATTTCAGGATATTATGAACAAATCACTTTTATCTTCACCTTAGGATAACTTCACACAAAGTTTGGGGTGCATTGAGAAATGTATGATGTGTAAACTAAGGAAGAGAAAGTCAATTTAGGAATTAAGTTGAATGTCTTTGGTACAATGGAAGTAAAATTCTTTTATTTCCTCAAGTCGTACCTGTAACGATTGAAAATAATATAGGGGATTAGTATGTTTAGGTACCAGGTAAAGAGTCAAAAGAGGCTATTTATGGAAACCAAAAAAAAAGACTTGGAAAGAGAATAATATCTAATAAAGAGCACATAAATTTCCTTCCTCCTCAACTTGGGGATATCAAGATAAAAACATTAGTAATATAAAATAAGAAGAGTAATATTTGAATGTAAAATAGTGGAATTGACCCCAAAGCACCTCAGAGCTCCATGGTTGTAACCATATTGTTTAAACCCTAGAGGGTCATGGTCTAAAGAATGATGACTGCAGCATAATGCATGTGGACCAGGTGTCCAAAACTGACCTGCCCACAGGTGGACGAAGATGGCATGCAACAATCTTAACAAGGCTTTCTGATGAGGGGTGGCCTCCAATACCCAGGAATCTTCAAATGCTCTGCTCATAAACATGCATCTCAGTGCCTGCACATCATAACCCTCGATTCATTCCTAAGAGCTATCACCATCTGTTTCACCTCTTCACGTTCAATGTAACCAGTTTGTCTCAAGTCATACAATTTAATTGCAAATGCAATCTTGCCTCCTTTAGATACAATTGGATGGAAACACTCAATGATTGCACAAATTCCCAAACTCTATAACTCCATTATTCTTGATGTCAAAGAGATCAAAACCTGTCTGCAAGAGGTTCTCCTTTTGCTAGTTTCTAAAGAGTGCTAGCTGAATTCTTCTTTGTGAATCCACCCATCACTAAAGACAGCATTACTTAGTTTCTTGAAAAGTTCGTGTAAGGCCTCAATTCCCCTCACAATGAACGCTGGTTCTGCAGCAAGAACAACAGGTCTTCGTTTGCAGTTGATTGTTCAACTGTCTTAGTCTTGAGTCCAACACAACCCATAACAAAATGTGTTGCATAATCCAACAACGCAACTACCACAAACTTCCTTCTCAATCACTATGTGTATGTATGCAATATATAAACTCACAACTCCTGCCACTGGAACTCCTATTTTATCCCCCTTGCGGAACACTTAAAGAAACCCCACATCTACAGCTTTACGCATATGAAACATGCATATATGCTGTCCACACAATCATTGACGCTCAGCTATCATTATACAATCAAAAACCATAAATAAATCCAACGCGTATATTCTGCCCTCGAACGTTGGAGAATCGCCCACTTAAGCCGAGTTCAAAACACGTGTTCTACGGTTCTACACGCAGCTGCTTCCTTCTCAAGGCTACTGCAATGAATAACGGTCCAAGTCCTCACTTGGAGAAACTCTGCCTTTCAGAAATGGGAAGAGTTATTGGAAAAGCATGCTGCGAGGTCACTCTCCATGTTGTCAAGAAACAATGACTTTTCATCAGGTCTGCATGATTCCTCTGACATGATATCAAAGTATGAACTCAATAATGTGCGCCCTTGAGTGATCAGATAACTTTTGCGTAGGCCCCAACTAAGAGTTCCAAAGGCTCTCTCCGTCGCTAATATGGTTTGATCCGCTGAGTTAACAATCATAACAATCCACTCCTAATACAAACAGGCATATAATTTTATGAATTCTTAATACAATCAGGCATGCGCGCAGAACTAAATAGACATGATTAAAGCCTATGGTACATAATCGAAAGGGAACCACTCCAATGATTACGTGAGAATAGTAACACACTTCCACGCTGTCAATACACAGAATAATGGACTATACAGGCCTATTATTTGGAAATCATTGAACTAGAAACGCCAGAGAAGATTTTCATAATGAAACTAACTTTGTATTCCATCATGGTATAAGACTAACAATTACAAATAAATACTTATAATCTTTCTTTGTGGCCAGATCTTCAAGGTTCATGGCCCTTACAATTTGCCAGAGGACTTACAGCCTTGGCTCTTCAACCTATTCCCCACCACACTCTCTCACTCTCTCTCTCTCTCTCTCTCTCTGAGAGCTTAGTTGCCTTCTTATTTATGTATAATAATGGATATGCTTTACATAATGATTGAAACATAAAAGCCACCTAACAAAAGCATCTTAAGGCTTTTCCCATCTTTTTCCTTGTTCTAAAATAGAAAAGCTTCCTTATCCCATAATGATCCAGATTCACTGCTTTTATGCCTAAAAGCACTCCTTATTTCCTATTTTTTCCATTTATTTACTTTGGAAACATCACACTAACTTGTAACTTAGGAAAATAGTTCTAGAATGTTTGACCCACTATGACTATTATTTACAATAATTTCTCCTGGGCTGAATGCTCCCGCATCAGACTTCCAAGGTAGAAAAATTTCACGATCTCCTCATCATCTGTTCAGATCTATGTTTGCCTGGATCCCATATCTTGTGTTGCAACTGTCCATTTTCCGCTGCTTCTGTTTGTTGTTCTTCTCCAGGTCTCCACACCTTATGCTGCTTTGCTCCACTAGCTGCACTCTTGTAATCTTCTGTTGTCTTCCTTTTGCTGCTTCTCTTTTGTTTCACTACTGTTGGTCTCTTCCAGGAGTCCTTCATCATCATCCGTCTCATCAGTTCAATTTCTTTGTCTAATAGACTTTTTCCAGCATCTTCAATAAAACCTTTATTCACAAAACAATTGTTAGAATAAAAAACATAAGGCATCAGTGCCTCTTCTGCTGCTACCATTGTTGTCTCAGCTATCATTATGGATGTTGCTGCCACTGTCCCCATAGATGTTGCTACCTCCCAAACTTCCTGTCCGTCTGCAACATGCTTTGGCTTATCACCTGCAATTTCATTTGCAACTTCTTCCTCTGGTTTAGATGTCTCCAGCAAATATTTCAGCACATAAGTCCTCTGTCTCTCCAACTCTCTTCTCTGGAGATCTAGTTTTCTATACAATTCAACAACTTCATTAGGAGTAGATTTTGGAAACTTCACATAACCTTTTATACCTTCAACAACTCTTGAGCAATCATCAACTGGTCCAACATTTTGATTAGACTCTTTCGTCTTCATTTTCTCATCATTGATCTCAACAGTCTTCAGATTCAACTCTTCTTGGACAAATTCTAAAGCTTGTTCATTTCCATGTACTTTACCTGCAAACATGCACAATTCATTAGTCTTTAAATCACAAGACTTTTTAGTATTGACTGTTTCCTTCAACACTTCCCTTTGATGAAATCTGCATGTGGAATCATCAAATTTCAGCTCTGGCACAAGAACTCTAAGCCCCTTTTCCAACAAGGAAATTAGAATTTGTCTCAACCTCCTCTGCAATTGTCGCCAAATCACTCTCTCTCCCTTCAGTGGAAAAATCCATTTTCCTTTCTGCTTTTCCTGCTCTTGCAGCCATTCTTCCACTACTTGCAATTGTTCCTTTATTTCTGCAATCTTTCTTTCTCGAACTCCTGCAATCATCTCATCTCTGTGGCATTTCTCTGAACCTCTTCCTCCTCTAGAAAAACTCTCTCTGCCTCTGGTAGATTGCTTCCTCATGAGTTTCTCACTCACCATGAGTTGTACTAGCCTCTGCAACAACAATCTCTCTTGCTGTAACTTACCTCACCAATCCTTCCCTCTGGATCTGGTCTTTTGGTAAGTACTTGGTTCACTGCCTCTGGAACCTCTTGAGCACTCCTCTTCTCTCTCTAGGCTATCTCTTCAACTCACCTTCTTCTTCTCCAAGACACTGCAATCGTCCTCCTTATTTAGCCTTCAGCTGAATGCCAGGTTCACTGCCACTATTTTCTACAACCATAAACTTAAATCATAAATTTCAAATCAGAAAAATAATCTCACCTCTAAGATCTTGTCTTCTTTCCACTTCTGCAACCCTGTTTACTTGTGTATGCTGCATATCAGATATTCAACAAAACCTTCTTCAGTTCTTCAACAAAACCTTCTTGCATTCATTAAAAACAAAACAAACATTCTTCAATGAAAACAGAGCCAGGCTCTGATACCACTTGATGCAGGGTAGACCTACAATAACCAGGATCTTTCTTCACTCATGCATATAAAAGCATGCACCTCAAATAATTGCCCAATTCCACTTCAACACACGACAATTTTCAACACATGTGCGGAAGCTTATAATTTCACGTTCCTGGAAAATTCATATTCTACCATTTACTGCAGAAGTTTTTTTTCCCAACATATAGTGTAACTTTATAACTCAGAAATTTAAAGGGATTCGTACTTATGCCAATGCTCACAATTTATTTCAAACAGAATTCAATCTGATGAGAATTCAAGTTAAGTAATCTGATGAGAAGTGTGTATCAATCAGATGGATATGCACACAAAAATATGAGAATAATTAATTAAGAAATAAAATATTTACAAGAGAATTCATGGCCTATTCATGGCCTCTCATTCTTCATTCTCACTCCTTCTCTCTGATTTTCAATGTCTTTGAGGCTTCATAATTTATAAAACTTAGCATGATCTAAAAACCCTAAAATCACTCAATTAAAAGCTCTAACTCTACATGCAATGCATACATATGGCAAAAGCATCTTAAGGCTTTTCCCATCTTTTTCCTTGTTCTAAAATAGAAAAGCTTCCTTATCCCATAATGATCCAAATTCACTGCTTTTATGCCTAAAAGCACTCCTTATTTCCTATTTTTTCCATTTATTTACTTTGGAAACATCAAAGTGACTTGTAACTTAGGAAAATAGTTCTAGAATGTTTGACCCCCTATGACTATTATTTACAATAATTTCTCCTGGGCTGAATGCTCCCGCATCACTTTCAAACTAATATAAAATAGTAAAATCAAAGTGAATCGATATAGTAAGATTGTTTTCATGGTTTTAAAGTATTTTTCTTATTTTATGATATGGTAAGATTGTTTTGATAGTTTTTAAAAAATACCGTAATGTATTTTTCCTATTTTTAAAATCTCAAAGTGAACCGATCTAGTAAGAAAACTTGTACTTATATATCTACCTCTATTGTCTATTTTATTACGTCTTCAAGTATAATTTTTTGAGTTTTCTTGTTTCTTTTACTTCTTCAAGTTGGTCCACTTATAGGGGAAAGTTGCAGCTTCTTTCATAGTTGAGGGAAAGTTGTAGTTTCTTTTATTGTTCTGGAAAAGAAAGGGCAAGCTGTAGCTGCGTTCATCGTTGTGGCAGGGGAGGAAAGAAGTTACACTTTCTTTCATCATTGCGGTCCCACTTTAGACAAATTTATTTCAAATAAAGATTATCGAATGAAAGCTTTCTCGAAAAATTTATGAACAGTAAAATACAAGTAACTAATCCACGTAATTTCTCTAATCTGAAGAATCATAGTATGAAATAAAAAATAAACCAGTAGGCCGAGTTCAATGGCCTCAAACCCTGTAAATACATAATGCAATCAAATAAAGAAATACTTCAATAATCATTTTTTGTTATAGGCCTATGGCAGTTCACCAAAATAGAGTAGAGTAAATGAGAAGGGCAAGATAGCCTCAAAACACCTACAGTATAATAGGTCAAAAATCCTCCTAGCTTAAAAACAAGCCCCGCAAAGAAATTCACATTTATATACAGGTCGAGATCGCTTCTATGGAGCTAGAATAGAGAACAGAGCGCCAACCATAATTCCAAAAAAAAGGAAAACTAAATTTATATTTCCGAGGAAAGATCCGACGAGAGCAAACATATTAATTCAAGAGACAATGTTCCCACTGAGATTTATAATTCAGAGCCTGAGTAAGCTAGGCCACCATGATCTCTTGAATACAGCTAAACAAATTCAAAGGGACTTGAAAAACTAGATATCATGAACTAAACAAGTAATTACACAGCGAAAGCTCAAAACTTGAAACACAATAACTATGCAAAGAAAAATTTACAGTGATAGTTCAAAAAGGAAAAATCATTATATGTACAATCAAATTATAATGAAAAGCTGGAATGACAACTTAATAACTGAACTTACGATTTTATCGTGAAAGTATGGAGTTGGAACTTCATATATTGCAGCAAAATAATAACGCGTTCAACAAGGGTTTGAAACCCTTATCAAAGTAATCCTCACGAGGATTAATAAACAAAATCCATAATGAACCTAAGGAATTCTCTGGAAAGGAGCACTCGCAAACTATATTCTGCTCAAATAAATATAACTTATTACATTGCTGAAAGCTTACCTTAGAAGGGCGAAGCTATTCCGCATGCCAAAAATATTTAACAGAGTATCAACATCATTATGACTGAATGCTTTAGAGCTAGGCAAAACCCTACTACGTGAACTAAGGAGGAGGAAAATCTATTCCGGAAACCGTAGTCGAACCCATGAAAGCTCTCCCACCCATAGGCGACCAGAGAAAGAAAGACTTTAACACATACCTGAACAAATAACTGTATCTAGAACACAAAGCCATGATAGAGCTTCGGAAGAGGCGCCTTGCATTGCTACCTATGGCGCTAAGATGCCTCTAGATGAAGCTAAAATAGACCAAAGAAAAGGTATTACCTTAATAGCAGAATAACGAAATAATAATACACAGAAAGAAAAATTATCCGAGAAATCGTGAATACTTGTTAGGGCGACACAATGGGAGAAATTTGTAGTTGAAAAAGAGTCAATAAGCCATGCCTTAGTCGCAGTAGCATAGCGGATGGCATCTAGTGGTGAATCCATGGAGAAAATAAACCATCGCAAGGCCAAACCCAGTACTGTATCACCCAAACAGAAAATAATGAAACTCACCGATGAACTGTCAGAGCCTTATAACTGCTGCCCATCATGACATAGTGTGTCCACACACAACTAGTAAAACAATAATGAATTAAATTGATCATTCACACGGGCATTGAATAACATTAGCATGAATGAATGAAAAAATTTACAGAGCTACGTTATACTGATAGCTGAACCGTGGATTACTGGACTTAATCACACGACTTAATTATACTCGTCAATAATTAGTAGCGTTGATCGAATAAATTACGAGAACGACATTGAATATCACAGCGGCGCGGGGGCTGGTGTACATTGCAGGGATTCGGAAGGTGTTCTGCTCTATGCACTACCTCTTCCTGCCCTTCTCTTCCACGGCCTTCGTGGCCGCGGCGGCGTTGATCAAGTAGTGCATCTTCCTGAGAATCAGAGTCCATGAAGAGATCCTCCGTGGTTGAATCAGGGGATTGAGATTGATATGGCTTGGCATCGGCATTGTGGAGACATTTTTTGCAATTCGTTGCAGCATCTCTCAGATGGCTGCTCTCTCCGTCTTCGCAAGTAGTCACGGCAATCAGACAATCTCTAACAAATGCATAACTTCATAGTTCCCCATCATTATCCTCATTATTATATAGAATTAAAATGGGCATAAATCAATACGTTATGCTCTAGATATCATACTGTTGTGTTTCAATTGGTCATAAGTGTGGTTAGACAAATTCTTTCATTTTGTTTTCTGATAGCAACTAAATGGAGCATGGCATAAATACAACAATAAAATTTTCAGTTCGTTATATGTTTGGTTGGATAGAGGGGTCAAAATTGAACAATAACAGTCCTTGAAGAGGCGTCTAGCAGATCCTAGAAGTGAAAAGTGGAAATTATACATAAAAAATGTTAATCTTTATTCCTACTTGTTTTTGAAAACATCCTAATAACAAAATTCCCAGTGAAGGGTGTAGGATAAATTTATAGATATCCCCTAGTTTCTTTTTTCTCGTGAACTACAAAATCCAGAGTACTCCTCTATTTAAATACCAAAATTTCGCCTAATATTTTTTATTTTATTTTTTAACCATTTTTTTTTTAATCACATGGTGAATGATAGGCCTAATCTATGGGAGACCCGGGATCAAAACTCATCGCTGCCACTATAACACCAAGAGCATAACCAACCACCTGCAAGTTGGCTATACTAAGTTTCTATGATTTTAGCAAGAGCAGACTCACTGGAAAGGGGAATCCACCCCTCTAGCCGCCACCACAGCAAGTCATTGTACTCAATGAGATTTGAACTTCTGTCTCCCCAGGCTTCGCCCATGTGACTTACTGTCAAACCACACATCACTGTACTTTGGGGAGATAATTTTATGAAATGTTATGGCGATTGGTGAAGGGATTTAATTGAATGAACCAATTGCACTAAGGGACAAAATATGGTCTGAATATTTGATGTGTGATAAATTATATTTAAACAAAGTAGGAGGGAGTAAGAGAATATATTGATGTGTAAGGTGATGAGGTCATGGACAGATGGGCACATTTTTTTGGGATTCTAAGTGTTCATTTAGATTTGGAGATGCTGGCATACAGAGTTACCATTGAGATAGTCCTTTTCATCCAGCTGGTGTGACAACGAAATCTCTGGTCACTCTAATTTGTAGACTTGGAAAATTTCTTTGGCATGTGTACATATGGGGAAATAATCATAGATCTCAATGAAATTTGATTATAGAGTTTAGGCTTCTGTGATCCATATCAAGTTTGTGAGAGATTTTTTGGCGAAAATCACATGAAATACCATTTGTCGACCCGTTTCGAACCAACGAGTGTGGTTCATCGTCAGGACAAGTTGAAGAAACAGATCCAACTTAGCATGTTAAATAGTTTGAGCAGAACCTCCAACGGCTAACTTGACCAACAGCTAGCTTGACTCTAGGGTAGGGGTCAAAATTATTTTATTCATGACCAATCCCTTAATATATATA
>APFE031249128.1:0-24042 GCA_000404065.3 Pinus taeda
TTTAGGTGAAAACTTCCTTTGAGGCGCATAGGCTCCTACTAGTTGAAAACCTCATTGGTGCAACTACTAGGCCTTCAATAAATGAGAAAAACAAATGAAAATGAAAAGGGAAAAAAATGATTTTCTCTAGGTATCTCTCTCTGATATATGCAGGTTCTTTCACACTTGCACAAGCAACTAAAAGTTGATCAGAGAAGAAAATATCTAGTCAAGGGAAGTCAACATTGATTTTCCACCTTTTGCACCAAGATGCTCCAACATGGCTAAGACAAACTCCATACATCTATTGTCACCCTCTCAATGTATCCCAATTTCATTTATCATCATTCCCAAGCCTTTCCCATTCATTTTCCTTGTTGTCCTCAAGTGCTACATGAAAGTTTTGTTTTTCTATAGGATTTCCAAAATACACAGGGCATAAATTGTTTTTACCATATCTCAAAAACCATGCATCCATTGGCCGATTTGTTGGATGAGGATATGCATAAGGATGATGGTAACATGCTTAAGAAATTTCAGCAAATTCCCGTGCATACTTTTCAAGAAATTGTCCTCCATCACCTACTACCATTTTTCATTTTTCTCGATATCCATGCACCTGTTGGCTAATATTGTTTATGGGGTGATGCATAAGGATTTCGGTAACATTCTAAAAAAAATCAAGTCAATCAAATCTACAATTTTAAAGATATAGGTTAAACAAAGCTACTACATAATTGTCCCAAAACTGCTACATGATTGATCTAGATTTGCTACAGGATTATGATCAGTACAAAAAGGACTGAAAATTATTTTGTTCTCCACTTAATAACAATGGAGGGGTTCCACAAAGGACTCATCATTCATTTTATACACAATTTGACGTCTTATACACTCCCATTTCCACCTATGTCCATAAAAAACACCACTTTTCACCCCTTCTTCCATCTCTTCTAGAACCTGAACGATTGTGATCTTAATAGAGTCTATATGACTTATACAGGAAGACACCCAATCCTATAGTAGTCTACACATCCCTTTACAGACCATATCTAGAGCACTAGATCCAGAAGTTAGCCACCATGGATAATTTTGAGATGATAATTATGATTCTCAAGCAGATACAAGACCTTATGTTAGTTGCTCTAAGATTCTTGATCACTCAGCAAATAGCAACATCTGATCCAGAAATCACATGCATGAAGGAAAAACCTACATCATTAAGCATCAGTGAGCATGAGAACATAAAAAAATACTTATCCTTCTCGAGAAATTGCACAGGGCATGCAAAGAAACCTTACCTTTGTTCAGAAATGACATGAAAACATCAAATGATTAGCTACAACACTCACATAAAGAGCATCTCAGCATCAAACAATAAAAACAACAACATAAAACCTAGAAGACCTCCATAAACAAGGCTATCAACATTAGGAGCTCTAGCAGATTATCGCATGCAGCTTCATGATCATCAAAGGAATCCTCCACAATTGTAGCAATATCCTGCACAAAAAACACTCATGGTAACGCACATGTATTCAACTCTCTAACCTCACCCTTTAAACCTATTCTAGCTAGAGAAAACATTAAAAGTGTGAGAAGAAGGGATTTTTATAGCCAAACTTAATAGTAGGAAGCCTCAATCTTATCTAACAAGTCACTTAAATTTTCTCCAAAGGAAAACCACACATGTGGGAGATAAACGAGACAAAAGTGAAAAAAGACTTAAGAAAGTGGGATGTTATAATGGAGCTTAAAAAGTAGATGGGGGCCATATTAGTTAACTCAAAGAATTCCAATATTATTTTACATGCAATATCGATTAAAAAAAAGAAAACAAGAAAAAACATAGGTGGGGCCAACCCACATAAATCAAAGTTTTGCATGCAGTGTGTTTGAAAAAAAAAATAAAAAAATGTGAGAGAAGAATATTTAAAAAAAAAAAGAAAAAATTAAAAAAAAAATGGTGGGCCCACCACCTTTTTGCATGCAAACTGGTTGTTACAGGCACTGCTACAAGATATTGATAGTCTTCTAAAAGTTTATGACAGGTTCCCACTGGATCATACAAGCTACTGCAAGAAGTTGATAAAATGCTACAGGAAGACAAATTGATTCAAGCAATTCAACAATTGGGTGGTTTGATCTTTCTTTTTAGTATGACAATTCTAGAAAAATTTCATGAGGTAATTGATTTCATCTCTTTGAAAATTGTGCAGTGTCCCTCTGCTATGAATTCCTTGTTGTCATAGAAATATTGCTATAATGATGAAAGGATAATGTACAAAGGGTCTCTTATCTCCTTAATTTGGATTCCAAGGCTTAGGGGACATTGTAAAGTGATGAAAAGCAAAAAATAGGCTTAGGAGGCAATTCTAGTTGAGTTTTGATGAATTATGTTAAATGTTACAAGATGTTAAAACATTTTTATTTTGTTGGGTGTGTGTTATATTCTTTCCACCACTAGCCACATGCGCGGGGGGTTCACAGGGTGGGCAGTAGCCTCCTCTATTCGTTGCATTGTACGCATCAGGGGGTTCACGGGGGGGGCGGTAACCCCTCTTATTCGTTGCGTTAGGGGGATTTAGGGGGGTGCTAGTGCCCCTGCATGGGGTCTGAGGAAGCGCCCTGAGAAATTTTTTTGGACCCTACATTAGGTGGGAATACCTACCTATGGTTTGTTGCATGGATTTTTCACATGGTTTTGGGCATGATGATTTTCTGCCCATGGTATTTTGTAGATTCGGTCAAGGGAACTATTATTATGCTCTAATCCAAGGTTAATGGATTGGGGTTTGTGAGTGCTTTGGAATGTATATATATGTATGGTAACATTGAAAGGAACATAATGAAAAATAAATCTGGTATTCCCAGTTTTGGGATCCAGGGGAAATATCCATGTATTTGTTTTATATTCTCGTCATTTTTTATTTTATGTTGTTTAGAATTCATCTGCAGGTAATTTTTGTACAGGTTTAAAACCTACATTTGGTTTCGTATTTATTTTGGCTTCAAGGGGATGCCTTTGTTGCTAAGGGGTTTTGGTCGGTCATGTTGTTGACCATGTTCAATAAGAGATTTGCAGGATTGATTCTTGTGGTGAAAGAAGATGGTGAGTAGTGGAAAGATAGAGATAAAGAAATTTAATGGTCAATGTTTTGAGTTGTGGAAACTCAATATGAAGGATTTGCTGGTGGATAAAGATCAGTGGATCATGGTAGATCCAGTTACTAAACCAACAATAATGTCAGACGAAGATTGGGCAAAGTTGGATTAGAAAGAAAAGAGCACAATAAGGTTGTGTATCTCATATTCAATATTGTTGAATGTATCAGGGGAAGCTATGACAAAGGCTTTGTGGGACAAGTTAGGGACTTTGTACCAATCTAAGTCTCTGGTGAACAAACTGTTCCTATAGAAAAACTTGTATAACTCGAGGATTAAGGATGGATACTCGGTGACAGAGCATTTGAACACCATTAATATTGTGGTAAGCCAATTGTTTTCTATTGACATTAAACTTTCAGATGAAGGTAAGTGCATCAATTTGTTTTATTCTCTACTAGATTCGTCAGATAGTCTGGTTATTGCAATAGGTAGAAATACAACTACCTTGAAGTTTAATCAAATGAATAGCCCTAATTATATCGCTAATGCACTATCAAGAAACTTGTCGAGTTGGGTATTTAATAGTGAGGTATATTTCTCATCTTGTGTATGTACACACATATCACATGCAAACATTCATATCTGATTCAAGAACATCAACCAAGGTATCAAGAACTTGAGATATTCTTTTTAATAACACAAATAACAAGAATTATTGTTGCTTGAACCTAAATAAATAGGATGAAATCCCCAAAAATGTGCATATACTACTGGAGACTGGAAACATCATCCAAGTGAAATGAAAAGGACTATAAACTAGAGAAAGAGAATTTATCAATGTCATTATACATAGACATGATTTAGTACTTGTAAGACTTAGCATCCATCACATAAAATATACCACAGAATGCAAATATATATTCACAAATATCAAAAATACAAGGAGAACACTTATCAATAAATATTTTGGGCAATCGAGTTTGCAACTATGACTCTCCACCCAACCGTAGATAGATGCAGCCAATCCTCAGTTGCATCTATCACCCCCAACCCATATTTGAAAAACTGAGGGGTCTATTTCTCATGGATTTATGCACAACTACCAATTGAACCAAGAACTTAGAGATTTTACCACCTCCTCTTTCCAAATAAGATACAATCAACCAGTGCAAAAGAACATTGTCATTCCACCCATATTTAAAGGGACTCCGTAACCAAAATAAAATCATATATACAACAAGTGAGCCTTAAAAAACATTCGAAGATTTTCCCAGGAGTACTTCCTACACCCTATCCCTTAGGTATTTCTATGAAATTCCATATCCACACTCTAGCTCGTGGGGATTCGAGAGACAAATACCTCCTCACCTAAAAGTATTTTCTTCCAAAATTCTTTCCAACCAGAAATTACTTCTTTGTTTCCCTCTCTAACTTTAGTTTTCTTCTCCAATAGATTGTTATCCTATGCAGTTTGACTTTCTCTTTTTTGTTCAACAAATTAAATCTAGTCTACTTACTTGAGTAGTTTCAACCTTTCCCCTGTCCTCTACATTTTTCCCAAGAAAAGTTCAAATTCCCTTCTCCTCCTACTTCAACAATTTGAACTTTCCTTGCTTTCTACTATCTTTCCTCTCACAGCTCAAACCATATTTCCCTTCCTCCTACGTTTTCCCAACCAAAATTCTATGTCTTTTCCTTGGGAATCAATCAAATAACTTCCCTTACAACCAATTTTGTCAACCAATCAAAAGTTTTCCACTTTCTTATCTTTTATCAGGTTTTTAAATTCTATTTTTAATTGGTTGTAGTGAATGGCCAACACACTACACCAACTAGAAACTTCTCCTTTCATTCCTTTTAAAATTCTTATCCATTGCTATAAATACATAGCTGATGGGAA
The DNA here is from genome assembly GCA_000404065.3 of Pinus taeda. Classification (NCBI taxonomy): domain Eukaryota; kingdom Viridiplantae; phylum Streptophyta; class Pinopsida; order Pinales; family Pinaceae; genus Pinus; species Pinus taeda. The sequence goes on from APFE031249128.1 coordinate 4,988, forward strand.
AATTCACATTTTCCATTTTTCTCAGCTACCAATTTTTGTGTACCAGCTCATATTTTATGTTGTAAGAAATAATTTAACAATTTCCCAGCAATTAAATGATCACGTAAATTATGCCATTTTCATTAAACTAGGATTTTTATACTAGTATAGTGAAACATGACCAAGCCAACTACATATTTCTCCAATAGCTTGTTTGTAGGAACAACAACATAAGAGCTAATCATGTAGACAATAAAAGCATAAGTTATGCCCCAATGCACCAATAAACACCATTTCGATCTAGAATGCATATATATATCCTCAGTTATAAAAAATACAAGGAGAACACTTATCTTTAAAGATTTAGGAAAATAAGTCTCGGACTATGACTGCCCACCCAATCGTAGATAGTTATAGCCAATCCTCACTTGCAACTATCAACCCCAAGCCATATTCTAGAGACTAAGGGGTTTATTTCTCAGGGCTTAAGCATAACTACCAGTTCAACCAGGAAATCAACTATTTTACGACCTCCTCCCTCCATCTCAGCTGCGACCAATGAGTGCATAGGGACACTGTGGTTCCACCTTGATTTAGGGACTCCATAACCAAAACAAAATCATATATACAACAAGTGAGCCTTCAAAAACCTTCCAAGAGTTTTCCCATGATTACTTCCTCAACTCTAGTCCTTAAGGATTTCTAAGAAATACCATCTCCACCCTCTGGCTCAAGGGGATTCGAGAGGAAAATATCTCCTCACCTAGAAACGTTTTCTTCTAGAATTCTTGCCAACTAGACATTACATCTCTTCTACTCTCTTTTACTTTACTTTGCTTCTCTAATGGACTATTATCATGTATAGTTCTAATTTCTTCCCTTTGTTCAACAATTTGAATCCAGTCTTCTTACTACAACAATTCCAGTGTCTCCCTAATCCGAATTTAAACAGGAATGCAATAAAGTACAGAGATAACCATAAATATGGAGATGCAGTAGAAATAATACTTCATTTCCTTAATGTACAATACTAAAATATGATTACAAATAGAAATGGAATTAAACTAGCTCAGGTGATGGTAACTTATCTATGATAAGAGATGTGGTGGCTACATGCCTCTGAACTTTGTTACAATGAGGCTAAAGGGCCTTTTATTATTGAATAATAAGAGAAAACCATAAATATCCAAAACCCTAAGCCAAGGAGATGTAACACCAAGAGTTTATGGGCCCCGTTGGGTTTAGGTGGACAGTAAACCTCTCGGGGTCATGACTTGGTCATATTATATTCGTTTGACGTGCATGATACCCTATAGGAAATATATCTCAGAGGACTACGACAGAAAATATGATTTTATCAAAAACATGTTGGTAGTAAATTGCCAAAAAAACGTTGTTTAGGGCCTCAAAATGGCTCCGAAAGTTTAGAACTAAAAAAATGCTAAAAATAGTAAATTGTGCTACTGAAAACCTGAAAGAGATAGTTGTGGGGATCCAAGTGGGATAGGTGGGTGGCCACCAACATCCACTTGGATCACTCCCATGTTCTTTGTGTTGCTCCCAACCAAAATCCCAACTCCCTTTTGCCTTTGCTACAACAATTCAAATTTTCCTTGCTTGATTTTGTATGTCCTCTGGCAGTTCAAACCATACGACCCTTCCTCTTATGTTGTCCCAACCAAAATTCAATTTGTCTTTTGCTTGGGAATTAATCTAAAAACTTCCCTGACTACCACTCTTATCAACCACCTTCATGTCTATTATCAAGTTATTAAATGTTATTTTTAATTGGTTGTAGTGAATGACCACCTCGTTACACCAACTGACAACTTACCCTTTCATTTTCTTTTAAAAATGTTGTCCCCATTTCCTTTCCATCGTTGTAAAAGCACAACTAATGGTAAAATTCACATTTTCCCTTTTTCCCAACTACTAGCTATTATGTACTATCTCATATTTTCTATTTTAAGAAATAATTTAACAATTTCCTTATAGCAAGTAACATTCCTAGCTCTGGAATTTGTTTCCCATTACTCAACCCATATTTTTTTCTTTTTCTTTTTTGCAAAAATTTTACATTACACACATGAGAGAAACATAGTTGGGGTTGCCACATATTCAATAAACAATTTCATTACTCTCATCCTTGAAACGTAAACCTTCATGGATAGTTCTGATCAATATATACTTTGACATCAACAACACAACGATGTTCTAACTCATCATACTTAGTAGCAACATATCATCAGTATCATGCTTGACAACATACTACAATCAACACAAACTCTTCAACAAATTGTTTTGTCAACAAAATTACACCTTTTATATCATCAACAAGACTCTTGAAAAAACAATACACAACACTAATTCTCAACAGAAAATTGGCCATTTATCATCAACTTCTTTATTTGAAAATCATAACACATTTCTGTAAGGAAAATCCTTAGCAAGAACATTATCTTTTTCCTAGTAATCAACAAAATATTATTGCATCTTTGATCACCAGTAACATATTATATCATCAAAAACTTAGTAACAACCAATCATTAGGCATAGAGTACCCTTGTAGCTAAATCAATCAACAACCACATTACAATAGATAGTAAAATAAGTAATTTTAAATATTTTGTCCATCCTATGATTCATTCTTGAGCCCGGGGTTCTTCATACAGGTTCCAAACGCAAACACTATCATGTAATTCCATCTTTACTGTCAGAAAAACAACCAAGCAGTAAACAACAATTACCCCTATCATATAATAGTCAACATATGTTTTGTTCTCTAATCTTGGGAGTCAAACAATATGATAACAACACCATTTCATAAGCACAACAACAACAACAAAAACTTAGGCCGACAATGGTAAAAATGAGCCTCTATCATATTCCAACAATCGTGTAGGTGATATACTTAACAACAACCTTGTCAAAACAAACTCACTCCAGAAATCATGTAGGCAGTAGCACCCAGTAGTATAAAGCACTCTAACAACCTCTGTTGCTAACTAAACTCATATTGTGTGATACATTTTGAAGATTCATAATGTATATGTTACACATTTTTATAAGCCCTAGGAAACTCATTAATATATGTTGTAGAACATACTAGATCAATAAATCATGCACATTTATTGCCTCATAACTAGTCTTTTATGGATTGTGGACTAGATTAGCAATCTACTAGCTTGGAGTCGTTTTGTCTAACTCTATCACTCATCAAATAAAGACAATTTTGCACCAGGCATAAAGACTCTAGATTAGTTTGCTAAAATCACACTTTACTATATATAATGCCTGAGAAGAGCCCAAATATGCTTGCAAGGAGATACTAGTGGAGATAGTCAATCTATCTTTTATACTCTAGAATTGGATCCAAACACATATACCATATCACACTAGATTACGACCTTGTATTCATAACACAAAGACACTAGATCACGAGTTTCACTCTTGAAAGCATTAGAATAGAGAAGATGAAACCTCAAGACTCAAGTACACACTCAACTACGAAGAGTAAGAAAGGAGAGCTCAAATTCATAGCAAGACTACAATTCTAATCTATGAAAAAAGGAGTAAATTATGAATATATCTAATAATATCTCCTCCTTCGAGCATGAATACGATGTGAGCCTCCACATGGTGGAAGAAGAAGATGGTGGCTATGGACGTTGTGTCAGTCAAACTGATGAAGATGAAACCCCTATTGTTGGTGTTGAAGCATGGAACCTAGGAACCAAGGGATTGAATGGGACTGGCATATCAGATGGATCATCATCATCATCCTAGATAAAAGAATCCTTTAATTCTCTAATTGCAACACTCCATCCTCCAAATTAGGATCCTTTAGATTTTGGTCCCAAACCTTAAGTTCTTTACTAGTCTTTACATCATCATAGTAATGGGACAACAATCACAAGTTGCAGTGAACATAAACCAAGCTCTCTCCCTGATATAATATCAACCTATTCATTTTAACATTGTGCATGAAATAATAAGATCTCCAACACCTCTCAATAGAAGAATTTTTACCACCCTTGATAGCAATCACAATGCCAAGGTTTGTAGAATTGGAGTAGCACCTCTATGCATGTTCCACCACTCAAGAGAAGAGAAAATATCTCAATCTCTAATTGCATGCATGCTCCCAAATGGACTAGTGTTAAGTTTATAGTTTCTCAAATATTTTCATAGCATGGAAGACTCCTCCGCATCAGGGACTAATTTATCCAATCCTTTCATATAACCATTTAGAACCTCTGGATCTAGGTTTGGTTTTCTCCTACTCCCCCATTAGGTGTTGGTTGAAAATCCATGATGGATGTTAGTATTTAGGTGTCAAAAAATATGCTAAGGCATGCAGTCGAATGTTTAGCATATCCCATCATTTTTCCACCTCTACATGAATATAATTGTACAAGGTGATATCTTTAGGCTCAATAATTTCATTAATATTCCCCAACACACCATCCATTTTCTCATACACCTCCCCAATTATCAGCTAATCTGAATCTGCAAACTTGATTATGTTATAAATTGGTTTGGTGAATTGCAAAACGTATTTAATTTGTGACCAAAATTAATTGTCAAGAATAGTGTCCTTGGCTACATTAGCACCATCTCTATCAATGTTAATTTCCTCCCATGATTTAGAGGTCAACATATTAGTTAAAGCTTGTCTCACCTTCACTAATCCCATAAAGGTGAGGTAATAACTTGCAAATCTTGTTTTTGCAAGTTTAAGCAACTGAAACTTGGAGTATGTTCCATAAAATTAGCTTACCCTTGTATTCCTTATGATTAATTTAATGAATTGCTTCCCCCTCTTATGAATCTCATTAATCCATCCACATTATTTATTCTTCACAATATCATGCATCAAAAGGTTCACTATGTGCACCAAACACCCAGACCAAAATATGTGATGATGATTACACTCAATAATTTTTCTTGTTGCATTATAATTTGCTACATTATCAGTGATCACTTAAAACACATTATTAGGACCAACATCTTTGATTAATTACAATAAGATACCTGCAATGTTTTGGGAAGTTGCACTAGAAGAAACACCAAGAACTTTTATCAAATTTTGGTTTCTAACATTTATCCACCCATGTGATAGAATGGATACCCAAAATCCACCCACTGATTTGTAAAACATGTAAAAACTTTGAGAATATTTTCTTTTTCTCTTTCTAATAACATTGTTCTAGGTTTCACATAGTTGGGGCTCTTGTATCCTTTTGGGGCTTCATTTATGGCCTTAACCATATCATGCCACTAGGGAGAGAGAAGCACATTGAATGGTACACCGCAAGCACAAAGAAACCAAACTATCTTTCAATTCACATCATCCCTCCCAACAACATTAAGGAAATCCCCTATTGTTCTTATACTTTCATAGGTTGCATAAATACCATGAGGAGATGAGCTACCAAATTTAGAGGTTGCACTTGATTCATAATGAGTTTTTTTTCTTGTATTTTTTTTTTTTGAAACCTCTTCTATTTGGATTTATTTTCTTCTTTGTTCAGCTGGAACCTTTGGGAAAATTTCTATCCCCATGATACCCTTTTTTCATCACTGTCCAAAGCCCACGAAGATGCCTCCTCACATGGGTATATGAACCACTATATGGTTTTCCTCCATGACAACCATGAGGGCATAAAAACGTGTAGCTTCCACCACCTTTTCCCCCTTCAAGTTTGGTCACAAAATTCCACAAGGGTGTCAATGTAGCTTTCCCCTCTAGTATTTCAATGTTTTCTTCATTCCCTTCCTCTTCATCATACATTAGGTCACTCATATGTGGACCACTATCCTCTTGTTCTTATTCCCTTCTATTCCTACTCCCCCTTGCCATCATGAAGCTAAAAGTGGAATGATACATAAAATCCAAAAGAACACCATTTTGGAATATGAATATAGATGGACAACCTACAATGAGATGAGAAAAGAGAAAGAATGTGGAAAGTAGGAGAGGGAGGAGAAAAAATAGAAACAACAATGACAGAAAAATGAGGGTGTTTGGAGTTTGAACTTAACTCTTTAGCTCTTGTAATGGAAGCCCTTCTTTACTCCTCCAAGCTTATCCTCCTTCACTACTCCTAGCTCCTCCTCCTTCACTCCTCCAATCTCTCCTCAAGCCTTTCTTCTCAAAGCTATCTTCTCCTCTCAACTCCTCTCTTCTCCTTTCTTCTCCAAGCTCTCCAAAAATAAAAGAGTGAGAAAATGAGAGGGATAAATGAGATTTATCCCCATTTATCATTTCCATAACTCAACCTAAACCCACCCCCAACTCAGGTTAGAAAAAATGAAAACAAAAATAAATGATTTTTTGGGTCAGCCATGAAGAACCACCCATTGGGAATTGGATCCATGCGTAGCCTACAATGGATCCGAGGTGGATCCGTCGCTAAATCTACAATTTAGAAATCCAAAACAATGGATCAAGCCGACACAGTTCCAAAATTCTCAGAACCGTGCTTTCTAACTCGATCTATTTTTACCTTAAAATTTCTTCCCATTAGGTAATGTCACCATTGCTTTAGTGCATGTAGTATTGCCAACATTTCCTTCTCATAAATAGGTTTATGTAAATACTTTCCTTTGATTGGAGGAATTTCAAAATAAATGGGTATTCCTTCTTTCATTAAAATAGCACCAATTCCATTTCCTTAGGCATCACATTCCACAATAAATGTTTTTGTGAAGACTGGCATAGGTAAGACCAGTGCTTGGCACATTTCCTCTTTAAAATGTTCAAAGGCCTTAATTTCTTCTAGAGTCCAAGAAAATGCATCTTTCTTCAGTAATGTTGCTAGAGGTGTTTCTATTGTCTCATAATCCTTAACAAACTTGTGATAATACCTATCAACCCAAGAAATCCTTGCATATGCTTTATGGATGTGGGGATTTTCCAGTCCTTAATGGCTTTAATTTTGGTAGGATCTACCTTAACACCCTCATGAGATACAATACGACCCAATATTCCACCTCTTGTACTCCAAAGAAAGAAATGAGGTTTTTTCATATAATAATTCTCCTCCAATAGTTTGAGCACCCTATTAACATGTTGAACATGACCATTCTAAGACTTCTTGTAGATTAGTATATCATCAAAAAATACTAACACAAATTTTCTAAGGAAGCATTTGAAAATGGAACCATCAAACCTTGAAATGTGGGAGGTGCATTAGTAAGGCCAAAAGGAATGACTAAAAATTAATAATGACCTTCATGAGTCCTGAATGAAGATATAACTTCTTGAAGTAAATTTCTCCATGTAATTCATCCAACAATTCATTAATGGCATGAATGGGAAATTTATCTTTAATAGTGAACTTATTGAGCTCAATATAATATAGACACATACTCCATGATCCATCATTCTTGTGCACCAATACTACTGGAGTAGAGAAAGAACTTTGACTAGGTTGAATTATAATAGCCTCTACCATTTTTGCAACCATATGTTCAATTTCACTCTTTTGGGCATACGATATCTATAAGGCTGATGTTTGAAGAAACACTTCCTGGAATCAAATAAATAATGTGTTCATGATCACAAATAGGTGGGAGGCCTTTTGGAGTCTCAAATACCTTGGAATAATTATCTAAGACTGTTTGGAGGTATGGAGAAATAGAAGATTTTGATGTTTGAACCTCTAGTGAGCATAATTGTGAAATTATATCTCATTTTCTTTCTTCGGAATATTTTTCATCCCCTTAGAGTTGATTATATTTTGTCATTCCTTACGATACCCCTTAATTCAACTTCCTTTCCTTCCCAAAAAAAACAAGAAAAGTTCTTGAAAATTAAAAACTATCATCTGTAAAGACTATAACCATCAGACTCATAGTACAACATCAGCACCACCCATTGGAATGGAAAGAATTGGACTATTCAATACATATTTCCCCATGATTAGCTTGATATTATGGCACTTCCCATACAAATATATAGTTCCTCCATTTGAAACCATCACTTGACACTCTGGTGCTGAATATAGGAAGCAATTCAATTACTTAACTATCTTACAATGAATAAAATTATGGGTACTACCTGAATAAATCAACAAAATTCCCTTTTTCGTCTTGATATATCCTTCTATCTCAAAAGTTTAAGGAGTGGTAATTATTGCCAATGCATTACAAGATATGGTGTATTCATTTATTCTTTCTCTACGGTTGGTTCCTAGTGTATATCCTCCTCTTTTGATGTTTCTTGTCCATTTTCTTCCTCCTCTTCACAATCTATTGAAAATAATTAATTACTTATGACCTTTAGTTTATTTTCTATCAAAAATGTAACAAATCCCTTTTTCTCTTTTCTCCTCCAAATGTTGTGGTGTCAACCTTGTAGGTTGTGGAAGGCTAGGAGCAAAAACACTTCCATATTTATAGTTGTGAGGGATAAACTTCCTTGTTGCCATAATTTTGCTTTCAACTTTTCTTTCCACCTTGAATGCCTTCTCCGATGAATAAATTTCCCAAAGGCGAGCCTGTTGTTGGATGTTATCCTTTAAATTCCCTATGAAGACAAAAATCCTATGCTCATCTAGAATATTAGTTACCTTGATATTAAATTTTTGGAAGTCCTCCATGTGCTATGCCATTTAACCCTTTTGTTTGAGATTTATCAATTGGTTAAAGAAGGAGTTACTCTTTGTCTCATGATAATGTTCTAGCATTTCCTCCATAGAAATTGACCAAGTGACAAATGGTTTACAAGAACAAAGCCATTGATACCATACAAATTGATTGGTTTCTAAATATAAAGATGCAATGTGTAACTTTTGTGTCTATTGCACATCATGGAGATCAAAATATTGCCCCCTCTGTAGTATCATGTTATCAGACCCTTTCCATAAAAATTCCTCATATTGATATTTGGAATGTGGTGGGTTTTAAACCCAACATTGGGGTCTCTAAAATAATAATTCATGTTCCTTTTTTCCCCATCATAATTTTCATGGATTACATTTTCACCACTAGAAATCCTTTCATGTAGCAACTTTTTCAACCTTTTCTTCAACCCTTCCCTCTTGACATTCATCATCGCTTCCACATCTTATTTTAAACCATTCTTCAAATCTTTCATATGCCTTTTTATTTTTACTTCTAAACCATCCATCTTAACATTCATCGCTTCCAATTCATTTATGGTTCCTCTTTACAAGAGTGAAATTTTTTGCATTGATCTTGTAATTTTGATATATCATGTTTCATTTCTTCCTCTTGTTCACGTGTCATAGTAGAGCTTTCTGGTTGCTTACAAGGAGTATCCATTTTTGTTTTGAGGCATATTGGAACCAAATAATGATATCTATGTTTTACTGTGCCCGTTGAATTACTTCAGACTGATATTTCAAACAAAACTTATGCAAATTTAAAAAAATACATACATTTTTATTCCTACCTTTTGGATCTTGATATTGAATTTTTTGTTTCTCTGAAATGTCGGTCTCCCAAGGTCTAAAATCTGGTCTTTTGGTAGCACTCTGACTCTTCTTTCCAACTCCACAAGTCATACTAAGATTAGCGATGGGCCTCCAAGTAGACATAAATTAAGGCCCATTTGACTATCCTTCAGCACATTAAACTTCTCTTTTTGCATTATATGACATAGTTTTAATGTTAATATGTTTATTAGGAAGTTTTAGAGATAATTGCATATTTGTGCCTAATATTATTTATTTTTGTATAATACTGTGAGAATATTGGGCAGATTATGAATATTTGGAGGAGGCGATAATCTAGGAACTTACTCCTTGCTACAGGAGGATTAATATTGGATAATAAATGAAAAAAATATCATGAAATTATTGACAAATTTTAAAGCTCCACTAATTGAGAAAATATAGGAATGTGTTCTGTGTCATTTAATGTAAATTCCTAGTGTTGGGAACTAGATCCACCTTTTGCAGGATTTTGGAGGGGAAAGTTGCCTCCTTTCAAGAAGAATGTTTCCCCATCACTTTGTATAAGTACAAATTTGAATTTTACTCTAAGTTCATGTATTTCTTAGTCTTCTTGTGGAGAAAACGTGTTATTCAGCAGCTCCACTTTCATTTCCAGCAAGGATGTACTTGGATTGATTCAAATAATGAAGTTTGGTGATATTTTTAGCAGATAGAGCTTGGTTTATTTTATATGAATTTTAGTATCCTTGGGCTTGGCCATCCTAGGAGCCTCAGAACCCTCTTCTGAAAGGTATTTATCTTCTTTGAATGTTTTTTTCACTTGCATCTCTTATTTTTTCATTTACTATTCATGCTTCTTTTGTTGTAGGTTATATTGGTTAAATTATTGAAGTGGTTTGTTTTGTAGGTTATTTATAGAGTCATAAGTATGATTCATACTTATAATAGCTTTGAAAAGTCATATTCTTCATTGAGCTACTTGGATTTCTTTAGTAGTTCACAAATATCGAATTTCTGGAAGTCTCTAGTAGAAACATAGTGGTAATTTTCTATCATTTTTTAGAACGTTTTAATGTGATTCATTTGAGCTGATTCCACTTGTTTTGAGTCATAAAAACATTTAGGTTAATAAAAAAATTACCCCATATAATTTTCACTTGATTAGGTTAGGCATTTGATAGGTTAACTAGCTCACTAATGCTTCTATTTCCGGTTTTTGTAGTGGATTTCTGCTATTTTTTAGCACATGTTAACATGGGTATTTTAGTGATTCCACTTGGAATGGATTCCTAAGACATCCTATTTAATAATATAAAATTCCCAACTCATTTTTATTTTATTTTCTTGGGAATTCAGCAAGTTATCTCACTCATTAGCAATCTTGTCACTCTTGTAGCAATCATGTCACTCTTGTAGTAGACTTGTAGCAATCATGTCACTCTTGTAGTAGACTTGTAGCAATTTGTTTTCGAGATTCGCCTTGCCTATATTCACTCAAAATTCATGGTAGAAGTAGAATTATAGCCTATGAAGGCTCATAGGCTAGTTAGTTTGATTTGAGGCTTGGTTAGGCTGTCATTTAGCTCTTATAATGCTTGGTTCTTGCATGTTGATGTTTCCAATTAGTCTAGATTCCTTTTCCATAATTTATTTTATCCAAAGTGTGAGTTCCTTTTTGCAAGAGTACTCTAGGACTTTCCTTTCCATAAAAATAGAGTATATCTCCTTTAAATGTCATTTCTTTTGTAGCAAGATATAATATATTTGCTTAGTTATCATTATGCTTTACATTTTTGTAAATAGAATAGGTTTCCTTCCTGCCATTTACTTTCCATGTAGAATATATTTTCTTATTGTTGTTTACCTTAAGCAACTTAGGATTGGTGTCTTACCTAGATATTTTTTCATGTGAGGTTGTTTCATTTCCTTCTTTCACATGCATCAAAGGGAGTTGGACTAGGAAGAGGAAGGTGTTTGCTACACATATAGTGTTGACCCCTACACATATAGTGTTGCTACACATCAACAAGGCAAAGGACCAACAGGTATGTCATCTCACCAATACTCCCTCATTGGTACGAATATAATTAAACTGTAGGAATATGTATGAAGTTGATTTTATAAGAGAAGGTGACTAGTTAACTTGGACACCCTTAGTCTGATAACGAAAAGTAAAGGTTTAGTCAATTGCACATGTGGCAAGGTCACATCAAAAAACAAAGGAATGAATCGAAAAAGTGGTTAAGTTACGATGAATAGAACTGGGATATTACTACGAGGAAAGGTGGTATGATGAACTTGTGGTGGGATGAACGGTCCAAAAATTGGTATTCGTACTTGTCCAACCAGCACATCACTAAAGGATATCATCCACAAATAGAAATACTCACTAACTCCCATGCAAACTATTGGTTATTTCAAAAATATGAAGGTGGATGTAACCTCTCTGAGTCATCAAAGGAAAACGTTACTTTCAACTTTCCTGCAGTGAGCACCTACAGGAAACAGTCAGCACCTATAGGAACAAGAGAACCTACAAGAAACTACAGGAAAGCTATAAGATATAGGGAGAATTACCACACAGTGTTGTAGGTGGACACCAAGAGCCATCAATTCAATAATTATCATTACCAAAGCATAGCAAAGGAAGGTAGGTGCCATACCTTCTATTTTTTTCATTTGTAGGAGAAAAAAAATGACGGAATCCTCATTTATTTTAAGTATTTGAAATACGCATAGAGATAGATAGATTTATGTGAAAGTTAATGAAGGGTAAACTCTAAACCCTCATCGCCTACAAAATTTCTTAAACTATAGCCACCCACACCTCATTCAGAAAAACAAATTGCCAAGAAAATATGACAGGGTGTTTCAACAAAAGAGATCCCACAACTACAACCAAAATATACCAGCATCCTCTTGTCATAGAAATCTTTACAAGGCATCAATGGATGGGGTTATTTGAGCTAATGAGGGGATATGATGATGATGTGGCTAGGGAATTTGCAATGTCACTCATACCTCTATCTAGAGCCAGTGCCACTGTTGTAGTGATGGGTTTGTCAGTAACAATTACCCCTGAGAGTATTTGTAGGATAACTACACACCCTGTAGGATTGCAATGGAGAAAAGAGGAAAAAACTAACAACAATCTTGCCAAGAATGGATTTATCTTGGAAGGAGAAGAACCAATTGAAGATAAAAATGGGGTTACAAAGGAAAGAATTCCATATCCTTAGAATAAAGTAAGCTATCACATCATCAAGTATATTTCCTGTGAAGGTAGATATAGTGCAGCGTATGGGTACTACTTTAGAATCCTCCATGAGCTAAGATTTGGAGGGGAGACACCTCCTCATAACAGAATTAGTGTGCCTTACTTTTTGTTACAAACAATAATAGAAATGAGCATCAAGGTACAAGAAGGGAAACATCAACAGCTAGCACATCATGGGTTGATCAAACTCATCCTGGAAGATGCTCTAAAAAATTTGAGAATCCCTATTGCATGGTCAACATTTTCATACATGAAGGAAGAAGATGAAATTCAAGCCATTGAGTATGACAAAAGCCTTACTTCTAGTGAGGGAGAAGAAGAAAAAGAGCATGAAGAAGAGGAGTCAGAAATAGATGAGACAAAGGATGAAGTACAAAAGGATGAACAAAATTCTGAAAAATGGTATAGGGAAGAAGAGGAATCACCAAGGGTGTCCTCAGAGCCTACAGAGAAGGAGGCACCAGTTGCTTTAACTGCCCTAAGTACACCTATCAAATCAAAGGGAAAGAGACAAAGGAAAACTCCCCATTACTTCAGAACAAGGAAGAGCACCCAGATAAAACAAGGGAGACCACAAATCCCTACCAAGATTCTGATTATCATAGAGGACTCATTAAAAGAACAAGAGGAAGTAGTCCCTCTAGAGAAGAAGGAAGAAGAAGAAACATCAAAACAATCTTCTCCTAGGTCACTAGTCACCTATGTTAGGAGATCTGTCACCAGGTCAGCCTTAACAAAACAAGTTAAACAACCTTTGACCCCTTCAGAAAAAGGGAAAGGTATCCTATAGGATACTGGACTATAGGAAGCAAAAATAGTCCTACAGGAAACCCTGTCAAAATTGTAGGAAACAAAGAAAAAATATTAGGAAAGGTTGCAAGGGAAAAGGGAAGGAAAAGAGGAAAAAATTACTCAAGAAATAATAGAGGGAGAGTCCCAAGAGATGAAGAAGCCTATCCCACATCCAAACCTTAGATCCTATTACAGATTCATTGAAGGGGGTAGGGTGTTCCCACAAAAATTTTCCATTCCTCTATCCTTTGAACCTAAAAAAGAGAGAGCAAGGACACATCGGTGCATGCAAATTGCTAAATCAAAAGGGGTGGAGGATGTAGGCCACATGGAAGAGAAGTTGTAAGAAATGGTTAGAGAATTAAGTAGCATAAGAGACAGAGAATAAAATGTGAAATATCAATTAGAGGCTGAGAACACATGGATAAGAAAGAAGCTACAGGAAAAGGAAGGCCAATTGGAAACTATGGCAAGTCTATCCATGGAGGAAAATTCAATGCAAGATGCCAGAAAAATCATATTCCTTATACCTCAAAGAACAATGGCTGCAGTTTTAGATAAAACCATAGCACAAAGAGGAATTATGCCTTTCCAAGACTACAGGTAGTTCATTAGCCTTTGTGACCAAAGAACCCTGGAGGATAAACAAAATATATCTTAATTCTACCTACAAAATTTGGCTCTAGAAGATTTAAATGTGTGGGACCCCAATCCAATATTAGGGGACTTACAACTAATGGCCTTGGCATCTTGGATGAATCACGAGGAAGCAAAAGCTATAGAATGAAAAGGATTGTGGCAAGAGAAGAAGCAGAATCCCTTTTCGTCAGAGTAGAATAGCCTATCTCAATGGTTGTCATCAACACACAAAACCTCATTGCCAATGATCCCAACCTTGCACCAAGATACCTTGTTGTACAAGAACAAGCAGTGACTCATTTCTAATACATGCTCAGATTTCTAGGGGATGAGAGCCAACAAGCCTGCCAAAGGAGATGGAACACCTTACCCTACAACCTAAATATCGGAGAATATCATTCTCCCGAAAGAATGAGGGATGCACTAGAAATAACCCAATGTATAAGCAAGCATTATGGAGACTCAAAATCAACTGGAATGGATTGAAACTCAATCCACCATTTCTTTTAGGTATGTTAGAGGGGATAAAGGAAGAAGAAGAAAGAAATCATTGGGAGGAGATAGAGAAGAATACAGGGTTTTATCCACAAGAGGAGGAGACTACAACAGAAGCCTGGAATGTCAGGGAGGCCACCAAAGCAATGAAAGACATGAACATAGATTGATGATGAGGCCACCAAAGCAATGAAAGACATGAACATAGATTGATGATGAGAAACTTCAAATATTTTCAGTAGGGGTTGATGATGAGGCTCATCAACAGCTAAATTATATGGACCTTAATGCAGCTCAATCTTACTAAAATCGAATTTTCTCATAATTCTTTACATGTTTTAATTATATTTTTCTTAATGAGAAGAGTAAATATGAGATTTCATGTCTAGTGTTCTAATGTGCATTGCTTGCAGGTTTTTTAGCACATTTTGGCTAATTAAAGTGCAGGAACTCGAATGAGACAAGAAATATGGATTCTATGAGATAGGATCCCCCTCCTTAACTCCTCACTCTCTCAGAGACTCCTCAATCAAATCTCATCATCTCGGAGTCGCAAGCAGCTGGGTCAAGAGGATCATTAGCAGCCAAGCTAATGACAGTTGAAGACCAATTGATCTTGAGAATGGGAGCCAAGCCTCCCTAAATTTAACAAAGTTGTTGGTAACTTCAATTGTATAAATAAAGAGGCCTGGATCCTCATTAGGATTTAGATTTTTGTTCAAGATAGCTAAGCATCATTTTCGAGTTGAAGCATTGTAACTGAGCATTCTTGTGTATTTTTAATATTTTAATGAAATTGAGAAGAATTCCCTTGATTCAACGCTAAGTTGAATAAGAGGGCTGAAGCTCTTGGGTTAGGGCCAAACCCTAGCAACATATGTCCCTCTTTTTGTAGATGTATGTTTAGAAATACTCATAGTTAGTAGTTGAACTGATTTTGGTGTTGTTAATTTGCAAGTATTGGTAGGGTTAATTAGTTTGCTTCCATTTTTGAATAGTTATCACAGTAGCATTGTAGTGACAAGAAGATATTATAGAAAGGTTTCCACCAAGTGGTTTCCACCTCATTTCTCCCTTTCAGGGATCTTGATTTGAGGAACAATTACCATACAACCCAAAAAACAGAATTCTTGCTTTTCTGCATAATCTAGAGTTTCTTGATAATTATGTCATTATCTTTTAGTTTCGTTGGATAAGTTGCAATTGGCATTTCTTTTCTCTTAGGTTTGTACTGATTTCACAGTGCTTTTGTATTGATTTCAAACACTTCCATTCATGAACTTAGCAAATAAATGGTAACAACTCTATTTTCTTCTATTGAATAAACCCTTCTTGTTCATAGATGAATTTATGTATAAATGAAAACAATGATGTGTGTTGATGCAAGAGCTTCTACATTGTAGGGATACCTCATCTCATTAGCCTCATCCAAGCCATATCCACCCATGTTACCAAAAATCACTAAGGTCCCAATTCGAATTCTTGTTTTATAAGGGAAAATTTCCATTTCCATTGAGCAAATCCAACCATCTTAAAGCCTTTGCTTGAGTTTTGAGTAGTGTTTTCCACTTCCATACATTATTCCCTCCTTATTCACCTTTCCTAAGCTTCATTCCACCTTCTAGACCACTTCCTAAGCTTTTGGCCTGTTCCTGTAGTAAAATATGGGATCTTGTAGGAGAACTAGTACATCTTGTAGGAAATCCTGTAGCAGCCTGTTTTGAGCCCGAATTGAGAAAAATCATCACTGAAGCCAGGATTAGGCCCCTACTTAACCTCCATTCCATCAAAACCATTGTGCCCCTATTCCTCCAAACTTGTATTCCCTACCAAAGAACAAGGAAAGATTAGCATTTACATTTATAAAGAAAAAAGATTAAGAAAGGAGTTATTTTATATTTACTCTTGAACAGAACAGTTAGTACTCTCTAGATCAGACTTCATGCTTAGATTAGTTAAAACCTCACATGTGTCAAGTAGGGTTATTTTGCAATCAAAGTGTGTTAACAAGTAGATAGAGGATTTCATGTTACTTTGCAAGCATTTTTTCAGTCTTTCATTATTGCAATTAGGCAACAATTCTTTTCTCTCATTTAAGGTAAATTTCCCCTCTCCAGTTGGTAATCAAATTTCTTCTAGTCAATAGAAGGTTGGTTTGAGAAACCCTAGTGGTCTATCACCCCAACTAAGTAGTGACAAGAGTAGGCCAATTACATCTATTTTTGTATACAGGATTGTCACCTCCAAGTTTGTATGAACCCGGGTTAATGAAGTAAAGTCGGTAGCCCCAGGAGTTACATCATCCTTGCTGCAATACTGGTGTTCATCACACATGCGACTCACAGTCAAAGGTCTCAAAACATTCAGGTTGCTCTATGTACACCTCTTTCTTAATCATGCCATTAAGGAAGGTTGTCTTTACATACATCTGATATATCTTCCAACCCATCTGCACTGATAGTGCTAATATAGATCTGGTCGATGAGTACCTTGCAACAAAAGAAAAGGTCTCATCGTAGTTAGTCCCCTCTACCTATGAAAATCCACGGGCCACAAACCTATCCTTATGCTTCTCCACACTACCATCTTTAGATTTTTTTACCTTGTAAATCCATCCAAATCTCACCACTGACTTGTCCTCTAGTCTCAGGACCACATCCCAAACAAAGTTATGAACTATGGAGTCATACTTCTCCACCATGGCATCAACCCAAACTGGTTGGTACACTACTTCCTCAAAGGAATATGGATTTGTGAGAACACATCCACTCATAAGAGCCATGTATCCAGTGTACCTCTCCGGTGACCTCCTCTGCCTGCACTCAAATGTGGGTGCTCCTAGGCTCTCTCGTGAATCATGCAATAACCTGTCAGCCTCTCTAGTGCACTTTCTCCCATCTCTGGAAGACTTTGCTTGAGTGGATGTCTCCACTCCTGGATCCTCTACATGTGGATTCCCCACATCAATAACAGGCTCCTCAGAATTAGGAACCAAAATTTCCTCAACCGCATGTAGTTGTAGCTCCCTCTCAAATGAAACTCGCATGGCCTTCTGCTCATCAAACTTGACATCCTTGTGAACCACTGTTATCTTGTTGGTTAGAAATTACACTTGATAGTTGTGAGGTGTATCAGTGTACCCCACAAATCCCCAATTCCATTGTCGGTCCAAGCTTCTTCTGTGCATCTTTGGTCACATGCCAATATACCGATGACCCAAAAATCCTGAAGTGACCAACATCTAGCCTCTTCCCAAGCATCTGATGTGGGCTTTTGTTATGAAAATAAACAGTTGTGTTGCATGCATTAGCCCACAAGTGTAGTGGTAGGCCCTGATCATGCAACATCACCCGTGTTTCCCATACAATGCTTTTGTTCTTCCTCTCAACCACCCCATTCTGTTGTGGGTTATGGGGTGTTCTGAACTCTTGTTTCATCCCTTCTACCGCACAAAAATTCTTAAACTCATTTGGGAAATAATCACCATTATTATCGCTCCTGAGAGCTATAACCTTCCTATCAGACTCTTTCTCAACCGATGGTTTAAATTCACAAAGATTTGTGGAAGTTTGATCCTTCTTCTGCATAAAAAAATCCAACATTTACGAGAAATGTCATCAACAAATATAACATAATGCATGTGTTTGGTCATGGATGTTGTTGAGAATGGTCCACACACATTTGAATGGACTCACTCTAGAATAACCTCTGCTCAAGTGTCTCTGTTGTCAAAGGAAGCCTTGGTGTATTTTCCCAAAGTACACCCCTTTCATGTATCGACTTTCTCTAGCGTACATTTGGGAAGACTAGTAGAACTATGTTGCATGATTTTCAAAGCCCCATGATGCAAGTGATCCAATCACCTGTGCCACAACTTGCCAACATCTCAACTCTACACCATCTATTCTTTCGTGCTTAAAGTAACATAATCCTCTACCTCCAACTTATAGAGATTCTTCACCTGAATCCTTATCTCTTTTACCTGACCCATGGCTATGTGTCTAAGGAGCACATTTCCTTTGCGAAAGACCACATCATAGCCTCTATTATCACTCAAAATCACTATTCACCTATGTCTAAAGATTCATATATAAAAAAAAAAAAAAATTGTTTAAGTCAATAGGTTCTTAGGTGTGTCACTTTGAGATTAGTTTTCCAAAGGTATTGATATGAGTCCTTGTAAAAAACCGTTAGATACCCTCTCTCATGATAGTTAAAGCATGTCGTGTCTTGATTACATCATTCTGATTTTGCACAGTTTCGCAGCACGATATGATTGGCTAGTTTAGCTACGCAATCATTTTTCCACCTTTCCGCAGCATATCATTGAGCAGCCATTTCGTAGCGCGGTATGTCATTTCATAATTGCCTGCGCTACAAAATCGGGGATTCGGGTTTTTTCTGCAGCATATTTCCTTGAAATGTCAAATCTCGGGAGGTGAGTCATC